>JACEFZ010001966.1:0-253683 GCA_014155875.1 Cepaea nemoralis | reverse complement strand
TGGTTTCCTTTGCCCCCTTTTTTTCCCGTGTCCCTTTAAAAGAGGGTTTTTTTGACTATTTCCCTCCGGGTTAATTTTTCCCCGAAATTCACTCTCGTCGGTAACGTGATGACTGTTAGAATCAGCACTGGTTCGATCGCATCGGTAACTTACGGGGTATGTGAGCCGACCGCTCAGAAATCAATGGCAAACTACTGAGCGTAATCTTGCCAAGAGATCAACATACAGCTGAAAGATGCTGGTGTTGACAGCTATGTCCTATAAAGGATATGCACCAAAAAAAAAATTGTTTGTTTGGTCCAAACCTACTTTTTGTACGGCCAACCAAACTGCAAAACTCAAATCACTGTCCACACTGGCAGTGGGGTCGGCCATGGTGGACCACTATGGGCCGAAAGGCACATGGTTTGAACTAAAGGTGAAGTGTGTGTGGGTGGATGGGGATGTGTGTGGGTGGGTGGGGTGTATGTGGGTGGGAGGGGAGTGTGTGGGTGGGTGAAGGATGTGTCTCATAACATTGCAATATGCATTGTTTATGTTTACAACATTCATTTGGCAATGTATTCTCCGATGTGAATGTATCATGCACTATTGATGATTGAACGATGAGTGATTGGAAGGGCCGACTGTAAGACGGGCCTGCGTGCCCATTTTGTAACCCTTTTAAAATAAAGTTGAATAAATAAATAAATAAATAAATTGCCAACAACAAAATCAGGCGGCTCTTGCTTGTGGGGGAACCTCGAGTCTTTAAAAATAAAATTGCAAAGCAATGTTTACTTGTATCTAAATATGGCGCACTGTGGCTGGGTGTGTGAATGTCTTCTTGAACCATACTGCTGGAGGGAGAATAAAACATAAGATGACACTAAAGAGAAGACTAACTTGGTCAACAAACTCCAAAAGAAGTCGGATGTGACGGTCGAAAGGAACAAATATCGCAGCTCTGCTGTAAACTGACACAACGCAATTACGTGCAAAACAAAACAATATCGGACGAATGACGGGAAAAAAGAAGATAATCACATTGGGGGGGGGGGGGGGGGGGGCGCACAGAGTCGTAATTTCTATTTAGAATACCTTCACTTAATTACAATGACTTACAAGTATACATAAATTAGGAAAGGAACAACGTTTATCTTGTCTGCTCATCAAGAGAATAAAACTGAATTGAAAAGATGAAGTGAAAAACTCAAATTGCAAAAACAAAGTGTTAAGAACATGGCAAGTCCTACAATGACGTGGACAAGGCCCTAGGTTCGTACCGGAATACGATCAGCGTTGCCAATAGTGGGTTGTGCTCAATCTTTAAATCTCAAATCCCGAAACAACCAAATAAATCAAGTCCTACAACATTCCTGTATATCTGGTTTGTTTGTTGAGTTGAGTTGAGTTGAGTTGAGTTAAGAACCGACATCACTGCACTGCCGATCCCTCGCAATCTCATTCTTTCCACATATGGGTTCTCAATCTGTTCCTCCGCCTTCTCCACCTGGTCCCACAAGCGCACGACCACTTCCCCCTTGTCCATAGGCAAATTACCACCAAGAGGTGAATTCCCTGATAGCCTATCAGCCTGTTCATTCCCCCGTACCCCCGCATGGCCACGGCAAAATATCCATACAATTCTCACAATCTGTGACCTCTGAAGCGACGAGAGCCATTCCACACGAAACATTCCTGTCTCCACCTTACTAAGCATACTCTTTGAATCCGTATGAATACAACGTGTGTTGCAGTAGTCTCCTCTAGCCACCGGAATGCCGCTGTTACTGCCTCCACCTCCATTCTTATGCTGGAGGTCGTAGTCTCATATGCCAGACTCTCCTTTTTCAAAACTCGTCCATTAGCCTTTACAATAAAGCCCTAGCCACTACGTCTGTTTCTCACCACTGACCCATCGGTGTAGATGGCTATGTCACCTTGATGTGTGTTGCTCTGGATCAGCTGTTGCACTTCAAACTCAGTGCGGCCCGCTGCCCATTCTCTGTACTCACGACCCAGTGTTATTATTACATTGTGCCAGTCCGTCATGCCTTCCGGAAGTTCAACCCACTCTCTTTCACGATTAATGGTCTCTAGATCACACACCAGCTCTAGTTTGTTTACAACCGGAAGCGAAGGTTCTTATAGGGAAACAGAGTGCGCAATTATTGATTGGTGTACGCCTGAAGCGAATCATGGGAACTTAGCAGCCAATTGAGGAATTATATGTAAGCTCTATAAATGTGGTTTTGTAGAAGAATCTTGAGAACATCGTGGGTGGATAGAAAGAGCAATGAAGTGTCTTGAAAGAAGTCACAAAGAGAACTGGTTACTTGTATCAGACGAAGGTAGTCAGTATTCTATGGGCATGTCACGAGAAGCGGTAAGCTAAGTATGTCATCACAACAAGAAGGCTTGGGAGGGGAGGGGGGGGGGCAATGAAGACGAAAAGAGAAGATGCTGGAAAGTCTGTCATCATGGCATGGATGAAAGTTGGTATAAGTAATTATTGGCAGCACAAGAGACAGAAGGATATAAGAATATGTAAACCTTGCAGAGGTTGCCAATGATAAAGATCTGCAGGTTTTCAAATCTTAAGACAAAGGCAAAGGCCAAGAGGAAGCATGTGAAGACCAAGAGAGAAACGCTAGTCAATTTGGCATTATTGGAATGAAGGAAGATTGCTATTTGAAATGACTGGCAGTACAGAATACAGAAGGCTATAGGCAGACATAACGACCAACGCCACACCGCATGAATTAGCAGCAGCCGCAGCAGCAGCAGACGAAGAAGAAGAAGAACAACAACAACAATAATCACAACCACAACCACAACCACAACAACAAGAGAAGAAAAAACACGGGAAGAACAAGAACGGGAAGAACAATAAGAACAAGAAGAGTCAAAAGTTTCGGGCATTTAGTGGCTGGCCGAGTGGCTAGCATGTCGGATTCGCCTTCGGGAGACCCGGGTTCGAATCCTTGGTAAGGTGTGGAGTTTTATTTTTCTGTCGGGGGCAAAAAGAAAAACTCTAACCTGCACAGTTCGCGGCAACTGCACTGACCAGGCGGCCTTAATTCCTCGGGCTCAAGACCTCCCTGCCATACACAGCAAGGTACTATATTGGCAGTAAATGACAGTTGAGAGTATAAACCTCCCCTACAGCCCGTGACACGTAAAACTCCGGGGAATATGTCCGAGAAAATGAAGACGGTCGGAAGCCCTAACCATTTGGGAATTGTAAATCGTTTGCAGTTTAGTAGAAGCTACGGAGTTTAGTCTTCCACATGGTTCATTACTGGGCAGGTCACGATCGATCGTGGCCCAGTTATCCTGTCGTGTGTCAGTTTCAGAGCAAACCCCACCGGGAGGTCGAGGGAAGCCTTGGTTTTGGGGATATACAACGCTGCGACTTCGGCGACTCATCTTGCAGTCTGTTCTTTAATATATGTACAAAGGACAAGTTGTTATTCAGGGAACCAGGGAAGGTCGTTGCGTTTACAGCAATAAAAAGTAAGATCTCTTTGGTAAGATGATCGGATACTAGTTTTCTCAGATAAGGGCAAAAATAAAAATGAGTTTATAGACGATCTTCTGAAAATTAAATGTAAAGGACCCGTTTCTAAGCCTCCGGGGAGGGGGGGGGGGGGGGGGGAGGGGTGTCAGGTGTGTCGGACTTCGGCATGCGTTTGTGTCACGTTTACATCCTCTAGAGCTAGACAGATCCCGTCCAAGGTTACTGACTCCATTGTACCCGTGGGTAGGTTGGTACTTTTCCTCTAGAGCTAGACAGATCCCGTCCAAGGTTACTGACTCCATTGTACCCGTGGGTAGGTTGGTACTTTTCCTCTAGAGCTAGACAGATCCCGTCCAAGGTTACTGACTCCATTGTACCCGTGGGTAGGTTGGTACTTTTCCTAATAATTTTACCAGCGCGGTGACCATACAGCCTACCCTTTGAGATTCCACCTGCATTCAAATATGTTTACGTTCACAACCTGCACACGGAGCTGCCTGTTTTTCGCCCTTATCAAAGGAGGCTAGGCATCCGATCCCACTACCCAATAGATCTGGTAAATGTAAATAACGGCACCGGGAAAGGGGGGGGGGGGGGGGGGGTGAGAGGAATTCCAACCAATTCTTTGACATTTTTTTTCAGTCAAAAATGCAACAACGAAAAATAATAGAATATAAATAAGTACACTAAGACACAACTAAAGACTGTTTCAATTATAATAATCGTTATCAGAGACAAAACAGATCTAAAGGAAAAACATGAATATAGACAATATTATTAAAATACAAATCCTTCGTTGTTGGGAAGGCGGCGCAGAAGTTCAGTTGTGAAAGTTGCCAAATAATGTAGACAAAGATGGGAACAGACACAGATATCACAATTAAATTACAAACGGTTAGAGCAGCTTTTATGGCATTGGAAATGAAAACATATTACTAAACTGGTATGAAAAAGTCGTTCAGAAAGCAATGGCAAACTACTGAACGTAAAATTTGCCCAGGAATAAACACCAGCGAAAATGCTGGGGTTGACTGCTACGTCCTGTGAAGGACATGCAACTTAATTAAAAAAATGAAAGAGTCGTCAAGATGGAGCTCGTGGAGAGAACTAGACAAATGCCAATGAATCAAGCGCAAGAAAAACAATTGCTGGAGTTGGATAGGCCACACATTGAGAAAACCTGAAAATAGTATGACTAGAGGAGCCTTCGTATGGAATATACAGGGCAAAAGAAACAGAAGGAGATTGGGCTAGCTAAGGATAGGGATGAGTTTATTGGAGCGCGTGCCCCGCTGAAGAATACAGGGCGAAAGACGAAGATTATTTGAAGAACGTGAACAAGAAAGCGGGACAGATTTGGAATCGTAGCTATATTTACTTGATTTATTGTGTCGCCATAGACCACAGACACATGCAATAGGACAGCCACACAACTTGTGTAAACAATTATGATTTGCGACGGTGAATACGTCAAGTTCCCAGCTCTCTAATAATAACAACATGACCCAGTTGAAGCCAAGTCTGGATGACTCATAGGGTTATCTTACAGTCAGCTAGCGAGTGAGAACAGCCGGCATTTAGTGTCCTATCTGTTTGCTACCCCATAAGATACCGGGTTATAATTAAACCATATGCATCGGCGGTGTGGAGTGGGAAACGGCTGGAGAACTATTCACCAGGAACGAGAGACAGTTCCAAATATGAAAGAAGCCTGTAAAAATAACGCGTCTGCTAATCTTAAGTTACAAGGTCAATGACAATGAAGTAGTGATATACAGTGACGTCGCAAACGGTACGGCGTATGAATACATTGCTAATTATCCAGCATTGACTTGCATGAGAAATGAATTCACAGCCATTGGCGGGTAGCAATACTTTTGAAGAAAGGCAGGGGAAGACCAACAGAGAAAATGTCGGACAGTTTGACATCATGGCAAGGAGGAACGTCGGTATCAGAAGAGATAGAAAGAAGGCTGTGGACAGACATGATCACCAAAGCCACACTATAAGACTGGCTGGCGCAGACGAAAGAGAAGGCTGTGGACAGATATCACCAAAGCCACACGACATAGACTACAAGAAGAAAAAGAAAATTTGTAGCAATAAACGGAATGTAAATAAATAGGTGTTTAGAGGACTAATGGCTAACGATATAACATTTTAGTGTTTAGTTGGCCGAGCATAGAAGCCAGGGACTGTCGTCTTTTGGAACCAGCAGATTCAAATCCCAATATGTATGCAGCCTATTATTATTATTATTATTTACGTTGGCTCGCTTTGAACTCGAGCGTAGTTTATACATGTGCTAGTACGAGTGCACTGGACTGATTTTGCTTGAGGGTGAGCCTTCCTTATTATCAGTGTCCCTCGCCATCAGACAACCCCTCTCACACTTCAGAGGTACTTGTAGTTTACGTCCCCAAGTCGAGGGCGCGAAGTCAACATTTAAGTCCAACTGACCTGTGTGTGGACAATTGTTAGTACACGAGAGTCTGGCATATGATAGCACAGCATCTAGTCTGAGAATGGAGGTGGATGCAGTCACTGCAGCGTTTCGCTGGCTGGAATGTAACGAACTCACAGAGCATGCTGAGAAGGGTGAAGTCAGGTTTGTTTCAAGGAGCATCCGTTAGATCTTTTCCCCAGAGCATGCTGGTGTGTTGGGGAACGAGCAGGCGGACAATTCGGCTGGACCTGCATCTGGTTAGGGTAGTGGTGCATGATAAAGCAGATGTGGTCTGGGCCTTTGGAATCGTGTGTACAGAGCAGAAGAACAGATAGATCATCAAAGCTTGGCGATAATGGTGTTGCAGGAAGTGACCAGAGGATCTGCCCGACACTCAGGATTCAGAGGAAAGGCCAGGCGACATTTAATCGGAGTACTACTGGTACCATTAGTATTGGAACTCTTCGCTGGCTGTCGATGATGATGTCAGAGCACGTATGGTAACGTCAAAATACTAAAATGTCAGTTCTTAACTCAACTCAACTCAACTGCTTTCCGATCGGGTGGGAAGGAAATCAACATGTAACCCAGAAATGTAAACGCCCGTTTTTCTACATAGGAACTAGAGCCATGACGAAGAAGTCAAAACGCCGCTGTAATCAGTACCAACCAGCAACACAATAGTTTCCAGTGTCACTAACTTCACATGCAACCTGACAAGCTGTGCGAATGAACTATTCGGCAATTGTTCATCTGAAATACGATGCCAGACAGCTGTCTACAGAAAATGTGTATACAAGAAAGGCTACGCTTGGCTGCCACTGTATTTGAGTATATCTACAGTAGGAATGTAACAGCCCATCCAGTATAAGCCAAGAAAAATGAAATAGATTCAATGGAAGGGCAGACGTGTGCGGCAGACGTTGTACAACGTACGAGGTTGAATGTCGTTGCGGTCATGGACTGTGGGAGGTTAATAATATGTCGGGAAGTTTGTTTGCGAATCATGTGAAAGATTGTGAGGTTCCAGTCGTTTTTTTTTTTTTAAATGTTATTGTAACTTTAACGCAAGCGTAGTCTTTTATGCGTACTACTTATTACTGCTAGTTTACTGTATTGATTTTTACGTATGGATTAGCTTTCCATTTTTACCAATGTTCCTCGCCATTAGGCGAACCCACTCCCCGACTTCAGTGGGACTGTTATTTACGTCCCCGAGTCAAGGACGAGATGTTAACATTTTAGTTCAACTCTGACCAGTGTAGGAGTGGGACCGAGTTGAACACCTTACTGAAGATTCGAACTCGGGTCTCCCGAAGGAGAGCCCGGCAGTCTTGCCACTCAGCCAGCCGCTCCGCTAACCAATCAACCAACAACATTTCCATCTCAATAATCAAACCAAACAATAAACAATAAACCCAGCCAAACAATCAACCAAACAATCAGCCAAATAATCAACCATAACAAAAGCCAAACAATCAACGAAATTAGCAACAAGCTAATAAACCAACATAACAAACAACCACTTAGTAAAAGACAACCAACAAACCAAGCTATCATGCATTCAATCAATCAACCACCCAATCAGACAAACAACCAGCCAAGCAATCGTGCATTCAATCAATCAGCCACCCAACTAGTCAATCAACCACCCAACTAACAAACAACTAACTAAACAACAAATCAATTAACCAAACACCAAAGCAACCAAATAAACAAGCAAACAACCAACCAAGCAACACATTAACCAACAAAACAGCGAAATAAACAACCCATCAAACAAACAGCCACCCAACCAAACAGCTCTTTTCTCTCTGGACCGTGTCGGCTCCATGATAATCACAGACCGAAACGACATTCCACTCTGTAATTCATCATACCCTCGCATATTTTCTGACATATTTCCCCTCGCTCGACCCTCGCACACTTCGCCACACATGCAATCATGCCCGCCCAATATCACCGTATAATAAACACATATTAGATACTTCACATGTATTGTATAAAACACGTTAGACATTTCACATACATTGACATACATCTGTACCCACGCTTACGGTAGCTTGTGCGTGGTTCGTCTGCTTGTTGCACACATCTAGCCTGTATCTTTTGCATGTTGATGAAAACACAAGTATTACAACTACATACAGGTGAGGAAATCTCACGGTATATGTTGCCGTAGAAGTGTGAAGTACTCCTCCTCCTTCTCCTCCTCCTCCACCGCTCCTCCTCCTCCTCCTCGTCCTTCTTCTTCTTCTTCTTCTTCTTCTTCTTCTTCTTCTTCTTCTTCTTCTTCTTCTTCTTCTTCTTCTTCTTCTTCTTCTTGCCTACGCTGTATAGGGTGTTGGTCATCTTGTCTGTCCACAGAATTCCATCTCGTCTTCTACCACTCATTTCTGATACCGATATTCCCCAATGCCATGATGTCAAGATTTTTAGCATTCCCTCTCCTCCCTCTCCTCCCTCTCTCTCTCTCTCTGTCTGTCTCTCTTTCTCTCTCTCTCTCTCTCTCTCTCTCTCTCTCTCTCTCTCTCTCTCTCTCACGTTTAAATATATTACACATTCCGAAGCCTAGGATTGACTTATACAAAACAAGCTTAACGTACTCTGCAGCTCAGCTGTGGAACAATCTTCCACAAGAAATCAAACACATCACCAATCCCTATTCATATAATCGCAAATTACTCGAACACTATCTCAGTACGGATTATCTTCCCCCTTAATAATAGACATAATAATAATAATAACAAAACCCTAGTATAACAACCAGTCCCCTTTTTGTAGGCCAGTATATTCCACATGGCTAATAACAAGTGTCGGACCATTATCTAATATTACTGTGTCGTGTAGTTTTGATGTTCGCATTTTGCCCATGCCTTTATAATGCATATCTTTTATATTGTTGCTGTTCTCTGTTAGCCTTGAATGATGAGTGAATGAAATAATGTATGAAAGAGAGTGATAGAAGGGCAGAATGTTAGACGGGCCTGCGTGCCCAATTCTTAACCCTTTGAAAATAAAGTTTGTTCGTTCGTTCGTTTGTTCGTTCGTTCTCTCTCTCTCTCTCTCTCTCTCTCTCTCTCTCTCTCTCTCTCTCTCTCTCTCTCTCTCTCTCTCTCTCTCTCTCTCTCTCTCTCTGCCTCTCACCTCTGCCCCATCTTGTCCATTGTCACGAAATTCTCCAGCGTTCCCTTTCTCGTGGCACTCCCAAAGAATGTGGACTGTCTGTTCCGAGTAACCCGTTCTCTTAGTGAGTTAACTCCTTTCATGATATCTTCATAACTTTTTTTTTAAATCTGTCTGTGAGGCGCTGGCCAATATTATTAAAAGTCACATCTCCGCCCTTCCATGTAATACCTCAATAGAACATATTGATCTATACCTGTTGATCAGTGATGAGAAACAAATGGAGTGGTTGGGGTTTCATTGGACGATTCTTGAAAAAGGAGAGTATGGCATATGAGGCTACGAACTCCAGCATAAGAATGGATGGTGGAAGCAGTCACAGCGGCATTCCGTTGGTTAGAAGAGACCACTGCAACACACATTGTCTTGATTACGGACTCAAGGAGTATGCTTAGTAAAGTGGAGAAAGGAATATTTAGTGTGTAATGGCTCACCTCGCTTCGGAGGTCACAGATTGTAACAATTGTATATATTTTTTGCCCTGGCCATGCGGGAGTGCAGGGGAATGAAGAGGCTGATAGGCTAGCAGGGAATGCACTGCAACATACGCCTGTGAGACCTGGACACTTACTAAACAAGCTGAACAGCGCATATGGAATATAAATGTTATAGACGGGTTCTAAGAATATCCTGTATACAGACAAGAACAAATGCATCCATACGACAAGAGATGAATACTGAAGAAGGTTGGCTGCTATAGACGATAAAACAAAGAAATAAAAAATTGAAATATTTTGGTCACTTGAAACGTCACAACAGTTTGGAGAGAACAATAATGGAGGGGAAGAGAGAAAGAGGAAGGCCAAAGAGAAGATGGGTGCAGGATGTGGCGGATGATCTCCAGATGGGTGTATCGGACGCGGGACATCTTGCTTATGACCGTGGAGTTTTCCTGACGGTTGTTATGGGAGCGAGGTTCTGCAAAGGATATGCTACTGAATGAATGAATGAATGAATGCAGCTTTACGAAACACAATTGCCGAAAACACGCGACGTTGTGGCCTTCATCCGCAAAGTACACAAAACACAATATAATAACGGGGATGACACTACAATGACTACATTAAGGCATGAAAAAGACAGCTAACAACGAATTAGAGAAAGTAAATACGCCTAATACATGAATAAAAACATATAACGATTAACGGGACGAGACAGTACACTTAGTTGCATCTGTAAACATAGTTAAAGTATGAATAAAATTAGTGGAACTGCAGTAAAGCTGTGGAAATGTAAACAAAATACAATAACACAAAGTAATGTGGCTTTACAGAACACAATCTGACACTTCCAGCAGATAGGGCCAGGGCCGTCTACGGACCTTCTTGATCATCTGGTACTGGATAGGACGTTCAGTCTTCCCGGATAATGGCAAAAACAAAGAAGACCAGCGTACACGCTGTGAACGTTAAAATTCTTTCGGCAGTTGGCAGATTACGACGCTGTCTAGGCTGTTTTTCTTTATCGCTGAGACGCGTTGAATTCGAGCATAGTCTAAATAAGAAAGTATGTTTCACGCTTGGTCAACTACTCACCATTGTAAGTGAGGCATCATTAACCAGGTCTATATTACTCTAATAACAATTATGGTTGGATGGTTGGTTGTTTTCATTGATAGTTTTTTTGGATGGGTGGTTGGTTGGTTGGGTGGTTGGATGGTTGTTTGGTTTACTGGGTAGTTTATTGGTGATTGGTTGGTTGGGTGGTTTGTTGGGTTTTTTTTTTTTTTGGATGATTGGTTGGATTACTGGATGGTTGGTTGGTTTGTTTGTTGGATGTTTGGTTGGTTGGTTTGTTGGATGGTTGGTTGGTTTGTTGGGTAGTTGATTAATGGTTGGTATGTTGATTTGCTGGATGGTTGTGCCATGACCCGATTTAAACAATGCCATAAGTCATGACATCGTTCCGAAGGAAAGTC
Source organism: Cepaea nemoralis (assembly GCA_014155875.1). NCBI lineage: Eukaryota > Metazoa > Mollusca > Gastropoda > Stylommatophora > Helicidae > Cepaea > Cepaea nemoralis. Next base: position 242,631 of record JACEFZ010001966.1, on the reverse strand, counting down.
TAGTTTGTACACAAGACCGTGAAAAGTGACTCGTTTATGAGCACTCTTCACACGGCGTGGAAAACGCCGGGATTCTCTCAGCATTAAGCAGAACGTCTCTTTGAAAGTCATTCTCCGTTGGGCCACGGTCAAGTGTGTACCTGGTCCCTTTGTAAGTTTCTAAGGCCACAGATTGCGTCGCTACTATAGTTTTAGAGTAGTGGTGTTGTGTTTATAAATTGTTGGACAACTGCTTGTGTAAATGAAGTGTATTATGTTCGTATGGGAAATAGAATGGCGAAAACACCACCTGAGTCGAGTTGATAAGATTAGAAGATGTATACAGTGTGTTCTAGCAGTTTGTAGTGAGAAAAAGCGCAGAGCAACACGTAACCAACACGCAACCAGGTCGACAGCTGTATGCCACTCCACTCAATTATATGAAGTCCTCAATGTAAAACCTGAGGAAGTGAACGAGTTATGGAGAAGAATAAAAGATAAAACCACGGTGTCGAACAGAGAGAAGCCCAGGCAAAATAAACAGTATTCCTACATCAGCGTTGATAACAATAATTATTCGCGCTATGGGGTGAACAATTAATTATTATATAATCAACTATTATAATATATATAACAATTATAATATAATCAATGGCAGGTTGGTTGGTTGGTTCATTGATTGGATGGTTGGTTGGATGGTTGGTCGGGTGGTTGGTCGGATGGTTGGTTTGTTGCTGAGTGGTTGCTGGGAGGTATCCTAAAATTTTACAGTACCATTATTAGCCCTAACCCTGGATACCGCATACCAGACTGTAGCAGCCGTTTTCAACATGAACACGGCGGGGCGCCCTGGGGAACCATTAATGACGGTCAGGGGCGCCTTGAATGGACGACTCCGTATTTAACTGCAAAATAAAAACGAATATATCTGTGCTATTTTCTCTTTTATAGATCGGGTTCTCAAAGCGCATTTTATTATTGTTATTATTATTATTATTATTATTATTATTATTATTATTATTATTATTAAGTAGACGGTACTACCTGCTTTCTGTTAGCGCCGAACGTTGGGCGGCGCTTACCAAACCCGACACCCCACATTGTTCCAACGGCTTCGGGCGGAAGAGCGCAATTGGGAGGGTACAAGCCTTACCTGGTGCGAGGAAATGCAACCTAAAGACAAAGTGTCATGGCAGGGCAGACCAGGCCCTAAGCCTTGGTTGGCGGCTGGTCTAGGATCGAAGCTCCGACAGGCGGACAATTAGAGCATTGCTTTGCTGATCCGGCAGCTTCTGCAGCTTGTCTTGTTCCAGATGTAGAGGTGTTACCTTTCCTCTGGAGTGAACTAGGCAGGCCGAGAGAGGGATCATGCTGCATGGGCAACACATGATCTCTATATTTTAGCCCAGGCTTTGTGCTATGGAGAGGCAATAACTCCATCCCTTACAAACTATCGTCTGTCAAGACGGCAAGGTGCCTAATGAATGATTGTTATTTTGTAATTATTTATTTATTATATTATTTTGTAAATATTAATTTGTAATTACCACGTGTTCACATGCACCCACCGCTTTTCTGCTTACACAATGGTTTGCTAAATGTGGAAACATCGCTGGAGTTGACACAGAGGAAATAAATTATGTTAAATGTGGAAACATCTGTATACCAGTTATCCCACAAAGAGATTAAGTTAGGCTAAACATGGAAACATCGCTAGAAATGAATATGCCAGTTGTCAAAAAAGAGGGAATAAGTTAGGTTACATTTCGAAACATCGCTAGAGTTGTATACCAATTATCCCACAGAGGGAATAAGTTAGGATGAATGTGGAAACATCGGTAGAGTTGTATACCAATTATCCCACAGAGGGAATAAGTTAGGATGAATGTGGAAACATCGGTAGAGTTGTATACCAGCCATCCCACAGATGGGATAAGTTAGACTGAATGTGGAAACATCGCTGGAGTTGTATAACAATTATCTCATAGGGGGAATAAGTTAGGCTAAATGTGGAAACATAGCGGGAGTTGTCTACCAGTTATCTCACAGGGGAAATAAGTTAGGTTAAAATTGGAAACATCGCTGGAGTTGTCTACCAGTTATCTCACAGGGGAATAAGTTAGGTTAAATGTGGACACATCGCTGGAGCTGTATACCAGTTACCTCGCAGGGGAAATAAGTTAGACTGAATGTAGAAACATCGCTACAGTTGTCTACCAGTTATAGCACACAAGAAATCCGCAGAAAGAATGTAGCTGGATAGGAAAGACGTGGGCACACAAGGGTTGAACACCGCTGGACAACATTGTCAACATGTTTGTAGGCTTCTATGTGACACTCACAGTGAAAACAATGGGTGCGGCGTACAGATTAAACCGCCATTGTTTGCGGATGTGCAGATGTGTTGACAGTAGTGTCAAGTACGGGTTGAGCCAATAAGCAGTGGTTGTTGTGGTAAGTGACAGATTCCAGGCGAGCTCCGTGGCGTAGTTGTGTGCGGATGCTCTATTTGTGCATGATACCTGTCTGTTTTTTTTTTCTCCCTGTAGCCTCTCTCTTGTAGAGTGTTTAGTTGTGCACCTCAAAGGTCAGCGTGTCCGACTTGGGCATGTTTTAGGTGATGTTTGCTTCCTCTAAACAGACCCCATTCAAAGCTAACTCCATCTGATGTGGGTAGGTTATCTTCTCTAACAATCTTACCAGGGAAGTGACCTCGCGACCTACTCTTTGCGAGTTTCTGGATTTTTTTAGCAAGGGGAGAGGGGGGGGGGGGGCTGTTTTTCGAAATTGTATGAGAAGACTATGTATCCAATTTCATTGCCCGCGAGATAAGGGGGACGTTGTGATATCACTAGATACCACTTGTTCTGGTACAAATGCTTATCCCTCCATGTTGGGATTCGAATCCGGCTCCTTGTGAGCCTAAGACGGATAGTATAATTTCTGCTTGCGCGCGCGCTTGTGTGTGTGTGTGTGTGTGTGTGTGTGTGTGTGCGCGTGCGTGTGTGTGTGTGTGTGAGGAGAAGAAACGAGCAGCCAGAGGAGGTGCTGGAGCGGACCCATAAAAAACTCACAGTATTCTCCTCGGAAAAGGACTGGCTTGTTGTTATGGGTTGGAGGCTAGTAAAGTTCATGATTACAACTACTCCTCTTGGAGCTAAGACGTCAAGCCATTTTATGTTTATACAATATTCCTCTGCATTTGATTGTTGATATAAATTGCTGTGTTTTCTGTCTGTCTGTCAATTTTTCTAGTCTCTATATATCCGTCCATCGGCCCGTCTGTCTGCTTTCCTGTCCGTCCATCCACCCGCTCGTATGTAAGCAGGCAAATCGGCAGGAATGTAGTAGGTAAGTAATTAGGTAGATATGTTGACAGACACACAAACATATAAATAGTGATATCATACATTCAGGCATTTAGTGGTATGTTTTGTGTCGGACCTAGCATACATTCCATAGACGGCCTCTGATAACTGACAATGCCGTCTGCTGGCCTATGCGTCACGTGACGTGATTGGAAAGGTGGAGGCGGACCAGGAGGCGGGATGGATGCTAGACATCGGATCTGTCCACGCGACTAAGAGTGCGGAGGTAAGTGGGTCAAGGTAGGCAAGGGGCACTGTGAAATATGTCAAGATATTGGAGATGATAGAGCTGTTGTCATTCCACTCCCACGCAAGGGTGTCTGAACAATCTTCTAGCATTTACTGATAAAAGGTTAGTGGAAAAGGGCATAGAGAGAGTGAGAGACAGACAGAAGGGCTAGAGAGAGAGAGAGAGAGAGAGAGAGAGAGAGAGAGAGAGAGAAAGAGAGAGAGAGAGGCAATAGAAAGAGAGGCGAGAGAGAGGCACGAGAGAGACAGACACAGTCAGACAAACAGACAGACAGAGAATGTCAAATAGTGACACAGTTTGAGAGAGAGAGAGAGAGAGAGAGAGAGAGAGAGAGAGAGAGAGAGAGAGAGAGAGAGAGAGAGAGAGAGGGGGAGGCAGGCTGTGACTCACAGGGTTGAAGCAGAGAGAGAATGTGTGACATAGACAGACGGACGGACAGAGACAGGCCCATAGACAGACAGATAGATGAACGGATGAACACAAATACATACGTAAACTGACGAACGGACAGACGGACTTACGGGCAGCCAGATAGAACGAAAGAACCAACGAACGAACGAACGAATGATCTTTATTTTAAAAGGGTAACAAAATTGGACACGCCGGCCCGTCTTACATTCGGCATTCATCAAATGTGCATGTTACATTTACATAGGAAAACAAAACATTGTCAAATTGATTTTGTAAGCATAAACAATGCATATTACGCATGATACATTCACATGGGGAAAAAAACATTGTCAAATGAAAGTTGTAAACATAAACAGTGCATATTGCAATGTTGAGAGACACATCCCCCATCCACCCTCACACCCCGCAGCCACCCACATATCCCTCAGCCACCCACACATACCTCCACGCACTCACACAGACTCAGGCAAACATACATGCCGCCACCCACCCACCGATTCCCCACCCACATACATTTCCCCACCCACACATACATCCCCCACCCACCCACACGCACACACCCACCCACATATTCTCCACCACCCACTCACACACCCGCAACCACCCAGCAAAACACACATCACAAAACCACACACACACACACACACACATACCCCCGTATACATCCAAACCCACACACCCACCCCACCCACACATCGCCCTCCCACACGTCCTCTACCCACCCACCAACACCCCCCCCCCCCCACAACCACCCATCCCCCAGAAAGAAAGAAAGAAAAAAAGAAAGAAAGAAAGAAAGAAAGAAAGAAAGAAAGAAAGAAAGAAAGAAAGAAAGAAACCACACCTCAAGAACACAACACAATGTAACAACTTACCATAAAATAAAAGAAGATTGATGCAGCAGACAAACACCGATTTGCTTGACTACTCATGCTGTACAGTAAACGCCCTTTAATTGTTTATCTCTATTGTCCTATAGTTTATGTTGAACACGTTTCTATGTCACATCTCCTTATTTACATGTACATCGGAGGATAACTGGTTACTTCTATGATAGCAGAATGTATTCAGGGTGTAAAGCAGGATTTACCAGTAATACTTTATCCGCTCTTTTAGATGAAACATATGACGTGACAGCGCCGAGAAAGGAAATCAATTCCCTAACACACGAAAACCCGAGCCGTACCCAGGCCAGCAGACAGTACAAATGACTAACATTTGAACTTTGATGGTAATTTTCTCCTCTTTCAGTGGAACTAATTTCCAGCGTCTGAAATTAGAAGCAGGATAAAAATAGAACTAAAGTGTGAGTAATATTTGAAAAGGTCGTAAAGAGGTGCAGACAACGACAAGATGGCTGGAGACCTTACTGGAACCACCCTGGCAAGGCTGATGGGAGATCACGTGAGCCACCGTCTAACAGATAAATGTGTTTTTCAAGTGGCATTTGTTGCACCCGGGGAGCCTAATAGACAGACTAATAGTATCGTGGGATTTTAAAAGAAATGTGATAAATGTAAACTCTTGTTAGGGATTTTAATCGATTTGAGACTCCAGTTCACTTTAACGTATTTGGGATGCAAGTGTCTTGTTATAGAAAGTTTAAGGACTTCGGTTCTAACTGTTCCACCGGCTGCGTTGAGACGCTTGTCGCCTCAGGTTTGATAAGGTCCAGTCTTAGAACGTTTGCCTATGAAGAACCGATTTGAAAACTTAGCTATGGGGCGGTTGAAAAGAAGTAGTTTCATCCACCAGGCCAAACAACTCTGCAGAGAAACCATCGATCTTCCCACAGTTGGTATCCCCCTGACAACCATTCCAGAGCGAACCCCGTGGAAAGATGAACATAGAATATCGCTACAAATCCAGTCAAAAGTGAGAGGAATATTTGACAAGGAAGAACAGAACAGTGTACAGCGCAGAACAGCCACTCTCAGCTTCCTTGATGACGAATACCCACAGGACCTATGGATCCGAGTTTACACAGATGGGTCAGCACAAAATGCTGTTCGAAATGGAGGAGCGGGAGTGTACATAGAATACCCAAATAATACTAGAGACACGGCCAGAATTCCAACAGGAAAGTACTGCCATAACTATGATGCTGAAATTGAGGCAATCAAGATAGCCACAGAGAAATTACAAAATACCAGCCATGGTACACAACCTGTGGTGATATTGACAGATGCAAAATCCGTAATAGAGGCGCTCCTGTCTGGGAAATTGCCAGTTCTGAGGACACTACTTTCTGAACTTAGCAGTCAGCGTAAGATCACCATACAGTGGATACCATCCCACTGTGGAGTACCCGGGAACGACAGAGCTGATCGATTGGCTAAGGAAGAAGCAAAAGAAGAACAACCTGATGTGCCTATTACATACCACCAAAAGAAAAGAATGATCAAATCAGTCAGAAGGCCACTAAACCTTACTCAAGACGACTACCACGTTATGGACAGACCAGAACAGGTAAATCTTCTGCGCCTCAGAACAGGACACAATAGATTACGCAACCACATGTATACAAAATTCAAGATTGGTGACTCAGCCATGTGCACATGTGGTTTGGCGTCGCAGACAGCAGAGCACATACTTCAGGATTGCCCAAACTACAACATATCCAGGCGAACCTTCTGGCCTAGAGAGACAACAGTGGAGGATAAACTCTATGGACCGCTGAATGAACTAAAAAAGACTGTTGGATTCATACAAGAGACAATATTGCAGTTATAAGCATATTTCAGGCGAACGAAAGAAGAAGAAGAAGAAGAACGTTTGCCTTGCATCCCCATACAAACATCATTTTCCCGTATAAAAATCACTTCCCAATATAAACAAAAGTCACATCCCCATATAAAAATCAGATCTCCATATACACAACCCCATTTCCATATAACATAATAGCATTTACAATAGGATATTACAATAATAATAATAATAATAGCCAGGCTCAATGGCCAAAGGCTTGCGAACGCGGCTCGTGAGCCGGGTACCAGGCGTTCGAAACGCAGCCGCGACCGATTTGTGAAGCAGACAGTGTCGCGTTGCGTTATAGCGAGTTAGTATGGGAGCCGGTCGTTCAGAAAGCAATGGCAAACTACTGAACGTAAAAACTTTCCTAGTATATCAACAGCAGCTGAAAAATACTGGTGGTGACTGCAACGTCCTGCAAGGGTTATTCAGCATTAAAAAAAAATTACAATACAGCTGTTAGAATATTTTATTACAATGCAGCTGTAAAAATATCATATTACAACACAGCTATAAGCATATCATATTATATTACAGCTATAAGAAAACGGGGAAGACCAAGAGAGACCCTGCGTAGAACCATCAATCAGAGAAGGCTTATTCAACGGCCAAGTGAACATCCAGGATCTACAACAGGTAGCAGCGAACCGCCAGACATGGACTCCTGCCCTTTGCGCCGCCTTAGGCTCAAGAGGAAAAACTAACTAACTAACTAATAAGAATAGCATATTACAATACAGCTGTAGGAATATGATATTACAATATAGCTATAAGAATATGTTGTTACTATACAGTATTAAGAATGTGATATTACAATACAACTGTAAAAATGTGAGATTACAATGCAGGTATAAGAATATATTGTTACAGTACAACTGTAAGCATTTGAAAGTACAACTGTAAGCATTTGAAAATACAACATATCGGTTAGACTGCGGCTTTATAACATAAATGGTACGTTATAATGCAGAATTTAACAAGCCTGTCGTTATATAGGGTGTATTTTTAATGACTGGGGTTTTTGAAAATATTGCCGTTCCAAGTTTTGTGGAGTTCATGCAACATAAAAACATAACATTTAGAACGACAATATTTTCAAAAACCCCACAGTCATTAAAAATACACCCTATTAATAACATAGCTCTATAAAACTATTACTGCCCGGGAAGGTTAACCCGGTCAACACATGCCCGCAGAAGTCGGATGTGTCGGCCTAACGGCGCAAGAACGCAGCTCTGCTGTAAACAGGCACAACGCAATCACATCCGAAAAAAAAACTCCGGATGATCGCAGAAGAAGAAGAAGAGGAAGAAACTATTACTGAATAACACAGATTCAAGGAAATAACGTGAAAATATACCTCGGATAAAATCACTTTTGAAGAATTGCAACAAAAGTAACGTTATATAGATTTCTCCTTACGATAAGAAGACAGTAGTCTGCAGCAATGGAAATATTAATATATCCCTACAACTTCTCTACCCCCCCCCCCCCCCAACTCTACCCTTCCAACCGACCTTAAGGTGTCTCGTCAAATTAGCCCTACCCATTCCCACCCCCCATTCCGGGACACCCGCACACTCTAGTATCGGTTCGTTAACAAGATCCAGTATGGCCCGGCCCATCTGGCATTAATACCAATATCCGCCTGGTATGGGAATTCCTGGCACTGGCCAAACCCGGTATCGATTTCTGGTCCCGCCAGATGAATGCCTAATTTTCTCATATATCGATCTCGGTACATCGCGGTGTATACATTTTTATAACTATCAGAATACACCTCTACGTCTATGCAATATTTGCGGTTTATCTTCCCCTCTCCTTATTTGTCTTCTCAAATTGTCTCGCTTTTTTCGTTTCTTAAATTGCCTTACAAATGTATCTATGTACTTGGACATACATATTTGCGGTGCATGTATATATTTGCTGTGCAAATGCATTTTTACAAACACCATAATATCCCCTATGGTTTCAGAGACATATACTCGCATCAGAAGAAGGCAATACACATTTTAGGGCATACCATGAGAATGGGAAAAGCTTTAGCACATCGCGACAAAGGAAAAGTTGGAGAGGTGGAGAGGCAGGGTGAGATAAAGAAAGAAGACGCTGGACTATTAGAAGATTGGCAGTACACGAGACAGTCGGTGGCGTGGATGAATATCATCAGTGGTAGAAGATGTTGGATGGATGGACTGAGATGGTGACATGGAGTAATATCATCAGTGATAGAAGATGTTGGATGGATGGACTGAGATGGTGACATGGAGGAATATTATCAGTGGTAGAAGATGCTGGATGGAGTGAGGCGATGACATGGAGGAATATCATCAGTGGTAGAAGATGTTGGATGAACTGAGACGGTGACATGGAGGAATATCATCAGTGGTAGAAGATGTTGGATGAACTGAGACGGTGGCGTGGAGGAATATCATCAGTGGTAGAAGATGTTGAATGAACTGAGACGGTGGCGTGGAGGAATATCATTAGTGGTATAAGATGTTGGATGAACTGAGACGGTGACATGGGGGAATATCATCAGTGGTATAAGATGTTGGATGAACTGAGACGGTGACATGGAGGAATATTATCAGTGGTAGAAGATGTTGGATGGATGGACTGAGACGGTGACATGGAGGAATATCATCACTGGTAGAAGATGTTGGATGGACTGAGACGGTGACATGGAGGAATATCATCAGTGGTATAAGATGTTGGATGAACTGAGACGGTGACATGGAGGAATATTATCAGTGGTAGAAGATGTTGGATGGATAGACTGAGACGGTGACATGGAGGAATATCATCAGTGGTAGAAGATGTTGGATGAACTGAGATGGTGACATGGAGGAATATCATCAGTGGTAGAAGATGTTGGATGGACTGAGATGGTGACATGGAGGAATATCATCAGTGGTATAAGATGTTGGATGAACTGAGACGGTGACATGGAGGAATATTATCAGTGGTAGAAGATGTTGGATGGATGGACTGAGACGGTGGACGGATGGACTGAGACGGTGACATGGAGGAATATCATCACTGGTAGAAGATGTTGGATGGACTGAGACGGTGACATGGAGGAATATCATCAGTGGTAGAAGATGCTGGATGGATGGACTGAGATGGTGACATGGAGGAATATCATCAGTGGTAGAAGATGTTGGATGGACTGACACGGTGACATGGAGGAATATCATCAGTGGTAGAAGATGCTGGATGGATGGACTGAGATGGTGACATGGAGGAATATCATCAGTGGTAGAAGATGCTGGATGGACTGAGACGGTGACATGGAGGAATATTATCAGTGGTAGAAGATGCTGGATGGACTGAGACGGTGACATGGAGGAATATCATCAGTGGTAGAAGATGTTGGATGAACTGAGACGGTGACATGGAGGAATATTATCAGTGGTAGAAGATGTTGGATGGATGGACTGAGACGGTGACATGGAGGAATATCATCACTGGTAGAAGATGTTGGATGGACTGAGACGGTGACATGGAGGAATATCATCAGTGGTAGAAGATGTTGGATGGAGTGAGACGGTGACATGGAGGAATATTATCAGTGGTAGAAGATGTTGGATGGATGGACTGAGATGGTGAATTGGAGTAATATCATCAGTGGTAGAAGATGTTGGATGGATGGACTGAGACGGTGACATGGAGGAATATCATCAGTGGTAGAAGATGTTGGATGGACTGAGACGGTGACATGGAGGAATATCATCAATGGTAGAAGATGTTGGATGGACTGAGACGGTGACATGGAGGAATATCATCAATGGTAGAAGATGTTGGATAGACTGAGACGGTGACATGGAGGAATATCATCAATGGTAGAAGATGCTGGATGGACTGAGACGGTGACATGGAGGAATATCATCAATGGTAGAAGATGCTGGATGGACTGAGACGGTGACATGGAGGAATATCATCAATGGTAGAAGATGTTGGATGGACTGAGATGGTGACATGGAGGAATATCATCAGTGGTAGAAGATGTTGGATGGACTGAGACGGTGACGTAGAGTAATATCATCAATGGTAGAAGATGCTGGATGGACTGAGATGGTGGCGTAGAGTAATATCATCAATGGTAGAAGATGCTGGATGGACTGAGATGGTGGCGTAGAGTAATATCATCAATGGTAGAAGATGCTGGATGGACTGAGATGGTGGCGTAGAGTAATATCATCAATGGTAGAAGATGCTGGATGGACTGAGATGGTGGCGTAGAGTAATATCATCAATGGTAGAAGATGCTGGATGGACTGAGATGGTGGCGTAGAGTAATATCATCAATGGTAGAAGATGCTGGATGGACTGAGATGGTGGCGTAGAGTAATATCATCAATGGTAGAAGATGCTGGATGGACTGAGATGGTGGCGTAGAGTAATATCATCAATGGTAGAAGATGCTGGATGGACTGAGATGGTGGCGTAGAGTAATATCATCAATGGTAGAAGATGCTGGATGGACTGAGATGGTGGCGTAGAGTAATATCATCAATGGTAGAAGATGCTGGATGGACTGAGACGGTGACATGGAGGAATATCATCAATGGTAGAAGATGCTGGATGGACTGAGACGGTGACATGGAGGAATATCATCAATGGTAGAAGATGTTGGATGGACTGAGATGGTGACATGGAGGAATATCATCAGTGGTAGAAGATGTTGGATGGACTGAGACGGTGACATGGAGGAATATCATCAATGGTAGAAGATGTTGGATGGACTGAGACGGTGACATGGAGTAATATCATCAGTGGTATAAGATGTTGGATGGATGGACTGAGACGGTGACATGGAGGAATATCATCAGTGGTAGAAGATGTTGGATGGACTGAGACGGTGACATGGAGGAATATCATCAGTGGTAGAAGATGTTGGATGGATGGAATGAGACGGTGACATGGGGGAATATCATCAGTAGTAGAAGATGTTGGATGGACTGAGATGGTGACATGGAGTAATATCATCAGTTGTATAAGATGTTGGATGGACTGAGACGGTGACATGGAGTAATATCATCAGTGGTAGAAGATGTTGGATGGACTGAGACGGTGACATGGGGGAATATCATCAGTGGTATAAGATGTTGGATGGATGGACTGAGATGGTGACATGGAGGAATATCATCAGTGGTAGAAGATGTTGGATGGACTGAGACGGTGACATGGAGGAATATCATCAGTGGTAGAAGATGTTGGATGGATGGACTGAGATGGTGACATGGAGGAATATCATCAGTGGTATAAGATGTTGGATGGATGGACTGAGATGGTGACATGGAGGAATATCATCAGTGGTAGAAGATGTTGGATGGACTGCGACGGTGACATGGAGGAATATTATCAGTGGTAGAAGATGTTGGATGGATGGACTGAGACGGTGACATGGAGGAATATCATCACTGGTAGAAGATGTTGGATGGACTGAGACGGTGACATGGAGGAATATCATCAGTGGTATAAGGTGGTGGATGGACTGAGATGGTGACATAGAGTAATATCATCAATGGTAGAAGATGCTGGATGGACTGAGATGGTGGCATAGAGTAATATCATCAATGGTAGAAGATGCTGGATGGACTGAGATGGTGGCGTAGAGTAATATTCATCAATGGTAGAAGATGCTGGATGGACTGAGATGGTGGCGTAGAGTAATATCATCAATGGTAGAAGATGCTGGATGGACTGAGATGGTGGCATAGAGTAATATCATCAATGGTAGAAGATGCTGGATGGACTGAGATGGTGGCGTAGAGTAATATCATCAATGGTAGAAGATGCTGGATGGACTGAGATGGTGGCAGTAGAGTAATATCATCAATGGTAGAAGATGCTGGATGGACTGAGATGGTGGCGTATAGTAATATCATCAATGGTAGAAGATGCTGGATGGACTGAGATGGTGGCGTAGAGTAATATTATCAATGGTAGAAGATGCTGGATGGACTGAGATGGTGGCATATAGTAATATCATCAATGGTAGAAAATGTTGGATGGATGGACTGAGATGGTGACATGAAGGAATATCATCAGTGGTAGAAGATGTTGGATGGACTGAGATGGTGACATGGAGGAATATCATCAGTGGTAGAAGATGTTGGATGGACTGAGACGGTGACATGGAGGAATATCATCAGTGGTAGAAGATGTTGGATGGATGGACTGAGATGGTGACATGGAGTAATATCATCAGTGGTATAAGGTGGTGGATGGACTGAGACGGTGACATGGGGGAATATCATCAGTGGTAGAAGATGTTGGATGGACTGAGACGGTGACATGGGGGAATATCATCAGTGGTAGAAGATGTTGGATGGACTGAGATGGTGACATGGAGTAATATCATCAGTGGTATAAGATGTTGGATGGACTGAGACGGTGACATGGAGTAATATCATCAGTGGTAGAAGATGTTGGATGGACTGAGACGGTGACATGGGGGAATATCATCAATGGTATAAGATGTTGGATGGATGGACTGAGATGGTGACATGGAGGAATATCATCAGTGGTAGAAGATGTTGGATGGACTGAGAAGGTGACATGGAGGAATATCATCAGTGGTAGAAGATGTTGGATGGATGGACTGAGATGGTGACATGGAGGAATATCATCAGTGGTAGAAGATGTTGGATGGATGGACTGAGATGGTGACATGGAGGAATATCATCAGTGGTAGAAGATGTTGGATGGACTGAGACGATGACATGGAGGAATATCATCAGTGGTAGAAGATGTTGGATGGACTGAGACGGTGACATGGAGGAATATTATCAGTGGTAGAAGATGTTGGATGGATGGACTGAGACGGTGACGTGGAGGAATATCATCAGTGGTATAAGATGTTTGATGGACTGAGACGGTGACGTGGAGGAATATCATCAGTGGTAGAAGATGTTGGATGGAGTGAGACGGTGACATTGAGGAATATTATCAGTGGTAGAAGATGTTGGATGGATGGACTGAGACGGTGACATGGAGGGAATATCACCAGTAGTATAAGAATTGGATGGATGGACTTAGATGGTGACATGGAGAAATATCATCAGTGGTAGAAGATGTTGGATGGAGTGAGACGGTGACATGGAGGAATATTATCAGTGGTAGAAGATGTTGGATGGAGTGAGACGGTGACATGGAGGAATATCATCAGTGGTAGAAGATGTTGGATGGACTGAGACGGTGACATGGAGGAATATCATCAGTGGTAGAAGATGTTGGATGGAGTGAGACGGTGACATGGAGGAATATCATCAGTGGTAGAAGATGTTGGATGGACTGAGACGGTGACATGGAGGAATATCATTAGTGGTAGAAGATGTTGGATGGACTGAGACGGTGACATGGAGTAATATCATCAGTGGTAGAAGATGTTGGATGGACTGAGACGGTGACATGGAGGAATATCACCAGTGGTAGAAGATGTTGGATGGATGGACTGAGACGGTGACATGGGGGAATATCATCAGTGGTAGAAGATGTTGGATGGATGGACTGAGACGGTGACATGGAGGAATATCATCAGTGGTAGAAGATGTTGGATGGATGGACTGAGACGGTGACGTGGAGGAATATTATCAGTGGTAGAAGATGTTGGATGGACTGAGACGGTGACATGGAGGAATATCATCAGTGGTAGAAGATGTTGGATGGATGGACTGAGACGGTGGCATGGGGGAATATTATCAGTGGTAGAAGATGTTGGATGGATGGACTGAGACGGTGACATGGGGGAATATCATCAGTGGTAGAAGATGTTGGATGGATGGACTGAGACGGTGACATGGAGGAATATCATCAGTGGTAGAAGATGTTGGATGGACTGAGACGGTGACATGGAGGAATATCATCAGTGGTAGAAGATGTTGGATGGATGGACTGAGATGGTGACATGGAGTAATATCATCAGTGGTATAAGGTGTTGGATGGACTGAGACGGTGACATGGAGGAATATCATCAGTGGTAGAAGATGTTTGATGGACTGAGACGGTGACATGGAGGAATATCATCAGTGGTAGAAGATGTTGGATGGATGGACTGAGACGGTGACATGGGGGAATATCATCAGTGGTAGAAGATGTTGGATGGACTGAGACGGTGACATGGAGGAATATCATCAGTGGTAGAAGATGTTGGATGGATGGACTGAGGACGGTGACATGGAGGAATATCATCAGTGGTAGAAGATGTTGGATGGATGGACTGAGACGGTGACATGGGGGAATATCATCAGTGGTAGAAGATGTTGGATGGATGGACTGAGACGGTGACATGGAGGAATATCATCAGTGGTAGAAGATGTTGGATGGATGGACTGAGACGGTGACATGGAGGAATATCATCAGTGGTAGAAGATGTTGGATGGATGGACTGAGACGGTGACATGGGGGAATATCATCAGTGGTAGAAGATGTTGGATGGATGGACTGAGACGGTGACATGGAGGAATATCATCAGTGGTAGAAGATGTTGGATGGATGGACTGAGACGGTGACATGGAGGAATATCATCAGTGGTAGAAGATGTTGGATGGATGGACTGAGACGGTGACATGGAGGAATATTACCAGTGGTATAAGGTGTTGGATGGACTGAGACGGTGACATGGAGGAATATCATCAGTGGTAGAAGATGTTGGATGGATGGACTGAGACGGTGACATGGAGGAATATCACCAGTGGTATAAGGTGTTGGATGGACTGAGACGGTGACATGGAGGAATATCATCAGTGGTAGAAGATGTTGGATGGATGGACTGAGACGGTGACATGGAGGAATATCATCAGTGGTAGAAGATGTTGGATGGATGGACTGAGACGGTGACATGGGGGAATATCATCAGTGGTTGAAGATGTTGGATGGATGGACTGAGACGGTGACATGGAGGAATATCATCAGTGGTAGAAGATGTTGGATGGATGGACTGAGACGGTGACATGGAGGAATATCATCAGTGGTAGAAGATGTTGGATGGATGGACTGAGACGGTGACATGGAGGAATATCATCAGTGGTAGAAGATGTTGGATGGATGGACTGAGACGGTGACATGGAGGAATATCATCACTGGTAGAAGATGTTGGATGGATGGACTGAGACGGTGACATGGGGGAATATCATCAATGGTAGAAGATGTTGGATGGATGGACTGAGACGGTGACATGGAGGAATATCACCAGTGGTAGAAGATGTTGGATGGACTGAGACTGTGACATGTGGGAATATCATCAGTGGTAGAAGATGTTGGATGGATGGACAGAGACGGTGACATGGAGGAATATCATCAGTGGTAGAAGATGTTGGATGGATGGACTGAGAGGGTGACATGGGGGAATATCATCAGTGGTAGAAGATGTTGGATGGATGGACTGAGACGGTGACATGGAGGAATATCATCAGTGGTAGAAGATGTTGGATGGATGGACTGAGACGGTGACATGGAGGAATATCATCAGTGGTAGAAGATGTTGGATGGACTGAGACGGTGACATGGAGGAATATCATCAGTGGTAGAAGATGTTGGATGGACTGAGACGGTGACATGGAGGAATATCACCAGTGGTAGAAGATGTTGGATGGACTGAGACGGTGACATGGAGGAATATCACCAGTGGTAGAAGATTTTGGATGGACTGAGACGGTGACATGGAGGAATATCATCAGTGGTAGAAGATGTTGGATGGACTGAGACGGTGACATGGAGGAATATCACCAGTGGTAGAAGATGTTGGATGGACTGAGACGGTGACATGGAGGAATATCATCAGTGGTAGTAGATGTTGAATGGACTGAGATGGTGACATGGAGGAATATCACCAGTGGTAGAAGATGTTGGATGGACTGAGACGGTGACATGGATGAATATCATCAGTGGTAGAAGATGTTGGATGGACTGAGACGGTGACATGGAGGAATATCATCAGAATATCACCAGTGGTAGAAGATGTTGGATTGACTGAGACGGTGACATGGAGGAATATCATCAGAATATCACCAGTGATAGAAGATGTTGGATGGACTGAGACGGTGACATGGAGGAATATCATCAGTAGTAGAAGATGTTGGATGGACTGAGACGGTGACATGGAGGAATATCACCAGTGGTAGAAGATGTTGGATGGACTGAGACGGTGATATGGATGAATATCACCAGTGGTAGAAGATGTTAGATGGACTGAGACGGTGACATGGAGGAATATTACCAGTGGTAGAAGATGTTGGATGGACTGAGACGGTGACATGGAGGAATATCACCAGTGGTAGAAGATGTTAGATGGACTGAGACGGTGACATGGAGGAATATCACCAGTGGTAGAAGATGTTGGATGGACTGAGACGGTGACATGGAGGAATATCACCAGTGGTAGAAGATGTTGGATGGACTGAGACGGTGACATGGAGGAATATCATCAGTGGTAGAAGATGCTGGATGGAGTGAGGCGGTGACATGGAGGAATATCATCAGTGGTAGAAGATGTTGGATGGACTGAGACGGTGACATGGATGAATATCATCAGTGGTAGAAGATGTTGGATGGACTGAGACGGTGACATGGAGGAATATCATCAGTGGTAGTAAATGGATAGACTGAGATGATGACATGGAGGAATATCATCAGTGATATAAGGTGGTGGATGGACTGAGATGGTGACATGGAGGAATATCATCCGTGGTAGAAGATGCTGGATGGACAGAGACGGTGACATGGAGGAATATCACCAACATAAGTCACCGAGAACACCATGGACGGAAACCTATGCACATGCATGAACGCATGCTCTAGCTGACAGAGCACATGATGATGATGATAGTGCCAGCGTAAGTTTCTCGGTCTTCCTTCTTTCTTATCTTCCTATTCAGGTCAGCGTGGAAATATAGATAAGAGCGCTCGCTCTTTGTCACAAAATGCAGCCTTTACTTCCCAGAACAAAGTTTGGTTCACCTTGTAGAGAAGTTACAGAAGAACAAATGCAATTCTCTATAATAAAGGAGGAGAAATGGAAGACAGAACAATCAGGCCTGCACACATAGAGGCATAAAATGTAGCAAAAGGGAATCCATTCAACTGTGAAGTGTCACGACAGATGGCTGCTGGCCACTAAAACAGGATGGTGGGAATGGCAATAAACCCAGAATGAAATCACACAGACAGTCCAGTGTAAAGGTGTTACATGTCAAACTGATAATTACCCCCCACTGGAGGGCAGACTGAAACTGAGCTGGGCCTGGCAACTCAAAATCGCCCAGGTGTGAACAACATTGACCCAGGGAGAGATAATAGGCCCAGGGCTATAAACAAGCCCAGTCCACTCTGACTGGCAGACTCAGGAATGTGTGAAAACAGAGCTGATAAGGCAATTAACACTGGGCCTGTAGACTCTGGACCAGACAGAGAGGAGCAAGGTGTGATGGTCAGGTTGCAGTGATAAGGGCAATTACTGTCAGGAGGAGATAAGAAGAATTTATGACGGGAATGCCAAGGAGATAATACTGTCTGAGTGACTCAGCTTAAATAAGGGTCCCTAGCCTGTTGTATGTTAGATTAAGTCTGACTTCAGAACAGGTAGGCAGCCAGCTCAATGTTTGTAGTCATATGTAGGATTTCTTAGTAACTATGCAACAGTCTTTTAGACATATGAACTTTCAGTCTATATCTGTTCTAGGTTATTTCAAGAACTATCTTTGGCGTAGGTTACTTGAGTGTTCTTTCTAAGTTCTGTGTTCAATATCATTGTGCTTCATGTATTACTCTTCTGAGAAGTAGAAACTTATGGAAGGCAGGTCTGGTCTAGATATACTTGAGGTGTCGTAGCAGATGCTTGCCATTTCTTTCTAAACTAGACTAGTCTCTTTTTGGTGTGTGCATTTGTTGTACATATTATAGTCAACTGACTATTTATTTAATTCTTACAACAGCAGTAACTAACTAGTGCATTATGCTATGATGTTAAAGTATCATAATATGTCTAGTTTAATCAATATGTTTATGTGTATTGGATGTTTGATATATTGATTTGTCATATGCAAACTTACCAATATGAAGTGTTATGCTATTGTCTGCGCATTGGCACATTGGCCAATGATTGTGTTGGAAGCAGAGGTGTAATGGTACAGACATTACCCACAATTGGTAGTATAGGGTATATGGTGCTAAACTTTCTCAGTGTATTGTGGGCGTGCGTCCACGGTAATGCATGGAAACCTGGCACAGCTACTGGTCACGGCTTGTAAGCCCGGATGATCAGGCATTATTATAATACCCTTACCGACCCTGTGAGCTGCTAAACTAACATTGGACGGAGCGGCTGTATGACACATAATTTCTGTAGTAGCGACATGGACATGGGGCGGCAGAAATGTAATCATTACAGGCGTGTGAGACAATTGAAAAGCCCGTCCCAGACTAAAGACGGTAGGGAGATGGAGGATGGTGAACGCAGTAGAGCTGGAAGATAAACTTGGCCAGACTGGTCATTGTATATGTTTGTGTTATGATACGTTTTAATTAGGATTGCGCTGATGTAGAACTGATATAACACATTCTTGACTTTCTTTCAAGCTCTCACAAGGAGCCCTATGTTATAGATCTCAAGACTAGAGACTACTGACTAGGAGTGTCAGGACTGACAGGATCGTCAGAATACCGGCAAGCTGTTTCTCTTTTGTGTGTGTCTACTGGAGAGTGGGGGTCTGGATCACAGATCCAGATATATCGAGTAACAAGTAAAGTTACGTAATGTTTGTCATCAATATCAATATGTATATGATTTCATCATCCTCATATTGACAATCATCCTATGTCTATTGTTATGATTAGCAAATAAATGTTGTAGTATTGTATCTCATAGTTCTGTCATTATATGTTTTCCAATTGTGCATACGTGTTGTTGTGTACATTGGTGGGGGTTCACTTACACACCAAGGACAGGAGCAGTCAGGGAGAAAAACCTGTACTAGGATAGTTGTCTTTAAACTTTAATTCAGACTTAAAAACCTATCCTACTGTAACAGTGAGGGATTCTAGGTTAGGAGTAAAGAGTTAAGGAATGCTGCGCATTCCTTGACTAGGGGGAAAACCATAGTGAACGTGTGTGCACGAATGAAGAAGTGTATCTAGGAACACACACACGTCACTGGTTTTAGACTTGATTGGGGGACCAACGAGACGAGATGTAAACATCAAGAAAGAGAGTCTACATCATGTATGCTGAGATGGCACGATCCAGATAATAAAGTATCTTTGTAACAACGTGAAGACTTGTCTGACACTATATGATCACGACCATCACCTGTGTGTAGCTCTGTCACACAAGGTTGATTTGGTGCCTTTGACCTACGAAACATGGGAGGTCGCGGAGAGAGAATACCGCCATAGTTATGTCGGGCATGTCCGGAGAAGTAATTAATTTGAAAAACAACAGATGAAAGTCGACTGTTGGTAGCTGTTCTGGGTTTGCACTAGATTCCTGATTAAGAAGGAGATCCAATTTCAAGGTCAGCGCTAAAGAAAAGGTTTGATTGATACTTATATTTTTTTGAAAGACTGATGTTTTTACGTAATGATGAAATTAACTGGAGAATTGATCAACGCAAAATGCTATATTGAGATCAAGTAATGCCGTTCTGCATCAAAAATCATTATGAGTTTTAACCCGTGGGACTGTGGAAGGTGAACTCAAGGTTATGGTATGAATTCCAGAATTATGAAATCAAGGTCTGCAATACTTTATACAGTCACTTCATAAATGAAATTTGTTTCAATTATTTAAATTGACCATGGCGAGAGTTCCACATGAAAATAAGAGACTGGATAGCGTCAGCTTTAAGTCCAGTTGTTGTTGACTGAATTACGTTTGATATATATGAAAATCACAGATTACAACTAGAAAGTGAGTTTTTTTTTGCTGAAGTCGTGAGCAGTTGTCGGTTGCGTGAAGGTGACCTTGCTTGAGGAAAGGAAAGTCCAACGCATACAGTTAATCGAGCAGGTATTCAAAGTCTTATAGCGAGCGTGATATCGAGCATGAGCAACGTCAGGAAATATTTGGGAAGATTTGAATTCGACTTCGATTAAATTAGAAAGGAAAGAAATCCAGAAGCTCTTCGTTGTTCTGATCATTTTAACGAGCTTAATTAGAGCATATTTTTATGTGGTGTAGGAAATTCTGAATCAGGAGGTCATTTAAATTATTTTATCAAAATTCAGGGTTGAAACAGGAATATTTCTTCGTCAAGATCTTCGATTGGAGGATTTAGTTAAGTTAATTAGATAATTTTAGAGTAATTAACAGATTATGTATTGTTGCTGGGTTTGAAATCAATATTCTTGAAATATTTGTATATTGATTGATAATTATAAATTTTAGGATGGAATCCCAAGATTTTTCACAGGTACTCACTGGAGTTGGCGGGGCAATATCAAGGTTGGATGCGGTGTTAAGACAACAGAATGTAAGCAATGATGTTGAAAGATTTAGTGGTCAAGCAAATCAGTTTAAGAAATGGATTATTTCCATTGAAAAACATGCATATTTGGTAAATGCTACAGATGGAGAGAAAAAGAACTTGGCCTACAGAACAAGTACAAGTCCAGTGTCTGACCATATTAGAAGAAAGTTAGAAGCAGCAGGAGGTGAAACTTGGGAAGAATTCAAAGATGATCTCGCAAGAAAATATGCTGAAATTACTGATCCACAACACGCATTCTCAGTATTGCGACAGACTAGACAAAACAGCACAGAAAGTGTTCAGCTATACAGTGACAGGTTAATCAACTTAGCTGAAGAGTCATTCTTAGGACAGAATGTACGAGCAGAGGAAGTGGAACGGATGTTGGTAGGGATTTTTGTTGATGGAATTAAGTCAGATGGATTGAAATTTAAATTATTAAGAGAGAATCCTGCAAGATTGTCACAAGCGGTAGATATCGCTATACAAGAGGAAAGCTTGAGGAGAAGGTTTAGGCTAAGGGTAGGACGAGAGTTAGGTAGTAGTTCAGAAGATAGAATTGAAGAGCCTATGGAAATAGGTCAGTATAGACATGGATGGAGAGGAAGACGAGGAGAAATACAGATGGTGCAAAGAAACGAGAATGTATATAATCAAGATAGAAGAGGACAAGTGAGAAATACTGTAAGAAACGTGGAAGGTAACACAAATAACTCGAATGTGGTTTGTTGGGGATGTCACCAACGTGGGCACATTTTTCGCTTTTGTGGTAACAGAAGTGGCCCATCGAATACGCAAAATGGTAGAGGTGTTCAGACGAGTATACAGAATAGAATGGCAAATGGCAGACCAGCAAATTGGAATTCTGGAGAAATACAGAGAAATTTTAGAAGGTCAGGAAATCAGGGAAATTGGCATCCCGCTTATTGAATAGGATCGGCAGTAAGAGGGAAGATAGTAAGATCCAAAAAGGGCATCAATATATTAAAAACCCAAAGGATGAGTATAATAGAACATTTAGAAATAAAAAACAAGCTGAGGTAAAGCAATTGTCATTAAATATGGTAGATCCTAGCTCATGTATAGTACAGATAGGAAAATATAAAGTTAGAACATTAGTTGATTCGGGAGCACAAGTTAGCGTGATTAAAGAAGCATTTTTATATCGAATGTTAAAAAATTGTAAAATAATTAGAATTCAAGAGAATCTTCATTCGGTAACGGGACAAAAATTAGAAGTGTTAGGACAAACGATGATAAATTTGAAATTAGGAGGGATAAATGTTAGGCATATGTTCCATGTGGTTAAAGATTTAAATAGAAATATGATATTGGGACGAGATTTTTTATTGAAAAATGGGGTGAGACTTTTATTTGATTTGCATAAATTAAAATTCCAAGATGTTTACGTAGATCTAGAAGAAGATATGCATGTGTCGACATTAGTTAGAGTTAAAACAACCATGAATTTAAAACCACAGTCAGTTAATTTGATACAAGCAAGATTGAAGAGAAATCCGTATTATGTAGCAGGAAACATAGTCAGAATCACAGAATTGCAAAATGAAATAATTGATGAGCCAGGTTTAGAAGTTCCGGATGGAATAATAGAATTAGATAAAAGTTTAACATTTCCAGTAATGGTTATTAATAACACAGGTAGGGAAATTAAATTATACAGAGGATGTGTAATAGCTAAGCTAGAACATGACAGCGTTAGTGACATATTGACAACAGATAGAGTAAATATGGTGGGAATAAGTTATTCAGAAACCTATAATGAAAGAAGTAATAATAGACGCGGATACAGAAGGAAAGGGAACGCAAGAATGGATGAATTGATCCATCCATATAGAAGAAATACAGCACAAATACATTCACTAGACAAAGTAACAAGAGAAAAAGAATTGTTAGCACAATTAAAAACTTCGCCGGAAAATAAGGAAGTGTTAGAACAATTTATAAAACAAAATCAAGATGTGTTTGCGATAAATGATTTAGAATTGGGTAAGACACGAACAGTTACGATGGAAATAAACACGGGAGATCATCCACCAATTAGTTTAAAACCATACAGAACTCCGTTAAGAAATAGAGAAGTAGTAGAAAAGGCAATAGAAGATATGTTGAAAGCAGGCATAATAACAAGATCAAAATCAGAATGGTCATCTCCGGTGGTTATTGTGGCCAAATCTGATGGTTCGAACAGGTTCTGTTGCGACTACAGGGCGTTAAATAAAATTACTAAAAATGTAGCGTACCCACTGCCAGTAATTGATGATATTTTGGGGCTGCTTAATGGTTCTACATATTTCACAACACTAGACGCTAGGTCAGGATTTTGGTGTATACCGATGTCGAAGGATGCTCAAAATAAAAGTGCCTTTTGTACTCATATGGGTTCGTACGAATTTTTGCGTATGCCATTCGGTCTCAAAATGCACCATCTCACTATATGTTCTTAATGAATGAAGTACTAGATGGTATGCAAAGTTTTGCCTTAGCATATATTGATGACGTATTGATTTTTACGAAAGGAGATGTAGAGAATCATTTAAAACATGTTAGACTAGTATTTGACAGATTAAGAAGGCATGACGTTAAATTAAAGCTTAGTAAGTGCCAGTTTTTAAAGACAGAAACAAAATATTTAGGCTATATAATAAATAGGGAAGGTATTAAACCAGACATGGAAAAAATAAAAGTTATTAAAGAGTTACCTCCTCCCACTAACGTAAAGGAAGTGAGAGCTTTTATAGGAACCTGTGCGTATTATCGGCGGTTTGTACCAGCCTTTTCTAAGATAGCAATACCTATTACGAATTTAACGGGAAAATACGCTAGATTTAAGTGGGATGATGAGTGTCAAAAAGCGTTTGAACTTTTAAAAGATAGCTTAACGGTGGTACCATTATTAACACATCCAGATCTGAATAAACAACTAATACTATACACAGATGCTTCAGACAACGCAATAGGAGCATGTTTAGTTCAACCATATGAAGGAGAAGAATCTGGAATACCAGGGGTTAAGAATGAAAGACCAATCTATTTCTTGTCTCATAAACTCAGCAAGACTCAAAAGAAATGGCCGATTATTGAGAAAGAAGCATATGCAATACACTACGCGCTGCAAAAACTAAATTATTACTTACATAACGCCAATTTCATTATTAGAACTGACCACATGCCATTAAAGTCGATATTAGAAGCACCAATACAAAATAGGAAAATACAAACGTGGGCATTGAATTTACAAGGGTATAATGCTAAGGTTGAATATGTGTCAGGAAAACATAATACGTGCGCCGATCTTTTGTCTAGGATCCCGTACCCACAGTCATCAGGAAACACGGAAGATGAAGTTGAACCAGAGGTAGATGATCGAAACTGGCAAGTTAATATATTAGATTCTGCCATAATAAATAGGGAAGAATTTGAGAGTTTACCATCGGAGCAAGAGTCGGAAACTAGAACAGAAGACCCACATTTAGAACAGTTTGATATGAAAACAGAACAAGAATTGGATCCGAAAGTAGTACAGATAAAAACGAAATTGAAAGAAACAGGGGAAAATAGTTTTAAAAGAAAGTTTGTAGAGTTACAAGAAGACAATCAATTATATTATATCAGTGAAAAAGGTGAAGGAGTAAGAAAATATATTCCGAAACATTTAGAACAAGAAGTCTTAAAGGCGTACCACGATAATAATGGTCATTTTGGACGAGATAAGTTAGTGAAGGCTATTAGCAGTAAATATTATTGGCCGAATTTATTCAAAAGCGTATATGAATATGTTGAAGCATGTGAAAAGTGTAGGTTAAGGAACATGAAGATAATTAAATGTCCTTTACAAGATACCGATATTCCTCAATTTCCAATGCAGAAAGTAAGTTTGGATATTTCAGGTCCTCATCCAAAAACATTATCGGGAAATGTATACTTACTACATATAGTTGATTCATATAGTCTTTGGCCAGAAGTATATCCAATTCCAGACAAGAGTGCGGATTCAGTTATAAATATGCTTTTACAAGAATTTATACCAAGGTTTGGGTGTCCACAAATAATACTTACAGACAATGGGAAAGAGTTTGTAAATAAAAAGTTTGAGAAATTGGTAAAAGATTAGAATATAAAACACATTAGAACTTCATATTACAGACCAACTTCTAACGCTAAAAATGAGAGACAACATAGAACACTATACAATATTCTAGCGAAAAATGTAGAAGAACACGATATGGATTGGGATCTTTATTTGGGGATGGCATTGGCGGCGATACGTACACACGAAAATGAAGGAACAGGTTTCTCACCATTTTATTTAGTACATGGAAGAGAACCGATATTGCCAATTGATAATTTATTAAAACCTAGGAGAAAATATTTGGGGGAAGATTTTCAAGAAACAAGGTTGCAAGAGATGCATAAAGCACATGTACGTTTAAGAAATAATATAATTAAGGCTAGAGAAAGACAGAAGAAATACGCAAATAAAAATGCACACTTACAAGAGTTTAACGTAGGTGATAGGGTATATTATAAAAAACATAGAAAAAACTCTAAGTTTGATGCTCATTGGGTCCCGGGATACTATATTTTAGAAAAAAAAGGTCCAGTGTCGTACACTATAAAGAATCAAATTTCAGGGCATGTTGCACGTTCACATGTCGAACACTTAAGGCGGGATAATGAAGAAAGGGATGCAGAGAATAATAATAATAATAATTATTGTTCCGAAGAAATATTGTCGGGTGGACAGATCGTCAGACAATCGGTTTATCCAATGCCTATAGAGAATGGAAAACAAGTAACAACAGCATCTAATACAGCTGAACAAGAAGAAACGATACCAAAAACAGTCATGACAGAGGAAAATAATGTGTATGACGATTATATGAGTGAAGAGTCAGTTAGGGAAAATATTGAACCTCCATTTATGAATACAAGACAAGCAGTAAAAAGAAAGTTGGATAGACAGAAAGAAAAAGAAATTAAGAGGCAAAGGAAACTTAGAGAGAATTCTTCGAGTGAGGAAGAGATGCCACTTTTTGAAAATTTGTTGAGACGGCAAGACAGAAAAATTAGATTGGATGTAGAAAGGAAGAGATTAGCGGTTGCTAGTAATGGATATACAGATGGGGAACAAGAGATGGATGAAAAGTCAGAAACTGATGAAGAAGCTGATATGAAAGAAGATAGCTCTCCTCGAGAGGATAGAGACATTGATGTAGATATTGCAATTATTGAAAAAAATTTGAGGTTATTAAAGAAATGGAGAAATGATAGATGAAAAGAGTGATATAGGGTTCTGCAGATAGCAGATAGAAGAAGAAGTTGGACACGATATTTTTGTGTTTAAAAGGGTACTTGATGGAGTTTTGCTAAAGCGGAAAATTATTATTGGGTACTCAGAAATTGGTCTTGAAATTTATAATGTATGTGTACATTGATTAATGTGGGGGGATATATATGATGAGGGGATTGAAATGCTTTGTTAAATTGTTGGGACTTCAATTGTGTTTTATGAAATGTGAAAAATAAGTTAACTTAGACGGTTATTTTTACGATGTTTTGGGTTGATTGAGTTACCTTGAGGGTGTTTAAAATGATTATTACTTTGAAGTTCAGTTAGAAGATGAATTAAAATAGTAGTTAGTGAAGTGCAGTAGCAATGGAGGGGTATGTAGTTATACATGTGGGGTATGCAATGTATATACAAGGTTTATAATAGGAGCTGGATTGAACAGCGTTTAAGGGGAGAATATGGGGGGAATGCCAGGTTGAAATTTGGCATTTAACTGCATATTGGAAGAAGAAGACTGTACTTAACAGTTAGGAGGTTTTTGTGGTTGAAGGAAAGGTAAACAGGAAATTGTTGGTCTGAATAATACAAAGGCTGGCAGTTTTGGATTAACATATTTTTTTGATAATAACAATTATTATTGACGGAAACTGAAGATAAATTTTGAAACTTTATTTTTTGATAAAGTTTTGAGAATGTATGGGAAGAGAAAGGTGATTACTTCTTACTTTCTTACTTTTTCCTTACTTTTATTGATTTCAGGTGCGCACCTACACAATTCTAATCTAACTATTTTTTTTTCCTGTCTATCCTAGAATACTGAGAGAGTGAGAATGTGAATAAGGGGGAAATTAAAGGATGTGGGGAATATCTTCAGTTTTGTCAATCATAATTTAGATGGACGTTTTAAAGTTAAAAGCGGTTCGCTTATGGAGACTTTTGTATTGTGGGGAATTTTATGGAGAGTTTTGTAGAAAGTTTTCTAGAGAACTTTATCACGAGTTTTGTAGAGAATTTCGATATTATTATCTCTGGTTAGCAATTGGCTATGAGGAGATAGGAGAATTGACTTAGGAAATATATGGAATTGTTGTTATTGTAGACTATTGTTAACTAATTAAAGGTTGGGGTTGAGATTTTTTCAAGGAAAAATTCTCTTTGAAGAAGGGGAGGTACTGTAACAGTGAGGGATTCTAGGTTAGGAGTAAAGAGTTAAGGAATGCTGCGCATTCCTTGACTAGGGGGAAAACCATAGTGAACGTGTGTGCACGAATGAAGAAGTGTATCTAGGAACACACACACGTCACTGGTTTTAGACTTGATTGGGGGACCAACGAGACGAGATGTAAACATCAAGAAAGAGAGTCTACATCATGTATGCTGAGATGGCACGATCCAGATAATAAAGTATCTTTGTAACAACGTGAAGACTTGTCTGACACTATATGATCACGACCATCACCTGTGTGTAGCTCTGTCACACTAGCTAACCTTCTCTTTCCTAGTCCTTGGCGAATATTCAGCACAGTTCATTTTAATTTTGTAACGAGCCACTTGGAGCTGTACGTTGGATATTCATGGGCTTAATCTGTAGTTCAGCCATATAGATTTTGTCCCTAGTCAGTTTCTGACTATCTGGGGTTGCTCGCCAGTGAATAATACATTCATCTAGCCGGTGGGGCACCCCGACTTCTGACACTCTTAAACATCCGGTGAGCTGATGCTGAGGTAGGCGGTTCAATCCCTACACCAATCAGTTGGACTGAAATGTTGACTTCTCGTCTTTGACTTGGGAGACGTAAATTACAAGTACCTCTGAAGTCGAAGTGGGTTCGCTTGCTGGCGAGGAACATTGGTAATAAGGAAACCTAATCCACACGAAAAATCCCGCCCAGTGCTACAAGAAGTAGCGTTTATAGACTACGCTGGGGTTAAAAGCAAGCGAGCGGGAAAAAAAATCTTCCTATTCTCATCTTTAATTGTCTCGCATATTCCATCCCATTCCCTGGCTTCTCATCTCTTCTCTAGCATCAAATATCGATTTAAGAGCGAACCGTTGCATTCATTTGAAACATTCCAGCATACGTCCCCAAACGCTTGTCTTGCTCCTCGTGTCCCTTCTGTACTCTCTCGGCGTCTTCTCTTCAGTGTCGTTTCCCCCCCTACCCCCGATATTTCCACTTACTATCTTCCTTTCCGGGGCCGTGGTAGCGCTTGCCTGCGGTCCGGGGACCATGTGTTCGAACCCATATCGAGGAGGATATATTTTGAACAAATTGACCTGCGGTCACAGTTCTACCCAGCCTAAAATGAGTACCAGAAAATATTATGGGAAGCAAAGTCGGCCGATTTGATACTGACTACATGACCCATCCAGTGGGGTCTGGTGTATACTGACTACATGACCCATTCAGTGGGGTCTGGTGTATACTGACTACATGACCCATTCAGTGGGGTCTGGTGTATACTGACTACATGACCCATTCAGTGGGGTCTGGTGTATACTGACTACATGACCCATTCAGTGGGGTCTGGTGTATACTGACTACATCACCCATCCAGTGGGGTCTGGTGTATACTGACTACATGACCCATCCAGTGGGGTCTGGTGTATACTGACTACATCACCCATCCAGTGGGGTCTGGTGCATACTGACTACACGACCCATCCAGTGGGGTCTGGTGTATACTGACTACATCACCCATCCAGTGGGGTCTGGTGTATACTGACTACATGATCCATTCAGTGGGGTCTGGTGTATACTGACAACATCACCCATCCAGTGGGGTCTGGTGTATACTGACTACATGACCCATCCAGTGGGGTCTGGTGTATACTTACTACATGATGCGGGGCTGGTCTGGTTCGCAAGATCAGTTCCGCGTCTAGCGTTCGTTGTCTCGGATGGCTGTGTGAGGTGCACCAAAATGGGATCTTCCCAGCCAACGTGAGTTAGCGAGGCAGGCGTTTCAAGAATGTAACCGCATCGTGCAGCCAGGGTCGTGGTTTGAGCGGGCAAAAGAGCAAAATTTGTACGACCGTTCGACAAAGTCTCGATAAGCGCCCACTCTCTCTCGATGAGTAGTGGGCCTGCAGTCAGTAAGCTGGTATAGCTTTTTTTTTCGGTCAGTCCTGCCGGCGTAGCTTGAAAGCTCGTCGGTAGGCGTCCAGTGGTTTTGCATGTATCACCTTGTACCGGGAGGGCGCGCTTTAGCGATGCTACTCTTGGCTTGCGTGTGCGTGAATAGTCCGTCTGTCCGATAGATATCTGGTTGATCCTGCCAGTAGTCATATGCTTGTCTCAAGGTATAAGGTGTGCGTGAACGTCTGGCCTGTCAGTCGCCATGTGCACTTGTGCGCTGGTGAGGCTCAACCGTAAATCGGGAGATCTGCTCGCATCCTAGACGAGCAGTATCTTCTGTGGGCAGCTTCTCGCCTCATGTATGTGTGGTCCGTTCTGGCGGTCAGTCCGTCTTCGGCGAAGGAAATCTTGTTGACCCTATAAGTAATCATACGCTCATTGCTTGTCGCTACGCTTGTCTTAAAACTGAAAATTAAAGGAATTGGCGGAAGGGCTGTTTGCACGAGGCTCTCGAGAGCCAATATATACAGGGATAACTGGCCCGTGGCAGCCTAACGTCCACTGCATCTGTGTCCGTCTTCCAGTCGTCTTGCCATGCTCGCCACTGGAGCCAGACGGACACAGACGAGGGAGCGGGGGCGAAGGTGTTGCGCGACCACTTCCTCGCTATACAAAACCAAAGCGCAAGTCATTCGTTCCTCATCAAAAGATGTAGTGTAATGAATGGTCATCGTCAATGAATGGTCAACGTCATTCATGATGGACGAACATCACTACATGACCCATCCAGTGGGGTCTGGTGTATACTGACTACATGACCCATCCAGTGGGGTTTGGTGTATACTGACTGCATGAACACCAGGCCTCTTAAAATCCAGTGAGCAATAATCAAATTGATTTATTTGGTTGTTTCGGGATTTGAAATTTAAATATTGAGCACAACCCACTACTGGAAACGCTGATCGTATTCTGGTATGACCTGATCGTTCTGATCGTCCTGATCGTTCGGGTCCACATCGATTTAAGGACGTCGGTCGCTGCGATTGGGCAATCTTGAGAATAGCCTACGATGGGTGACGTTGTAATATTCTGTTATGATAATTTGGCCGTGTCCAACGTGTGCCGCGTGGTTACACCCGCTTCACACGCCAGTGATCCGGGGCTTGTTTCCGGATCCGGTCAGGGATATGCACCACTGACGAGCTCAAACGAGAGCGAAACTCGAGTATAGTGCTTCCATATTGACGTGGATAGGCCTTAGGTTCATACCAGAATACGATCAGCTTTGCCAGTAGTGGGTTGTGCTCAATATTTAAATTTCAAATCCCGAAACAACCAAATAAATCAATAAAGTAGATTTGTACTGCAGTATTTGATGGGAACCGTTCATAAATAAAATCACATGTATTGTTTGACGCCTATAGAAGTAGAAGAAATAAATAGAGACTAGAGGACGCATTAGAACACATCTGTTTGGGAATTGAGAAACATATTCCGGATCTTCCTTTGTCTTGGGTTCCGCTTGAAAGCTAAGTCGACGTCGTTGGAAGCAATGAGCTGATACATTGGTTCAGTAATGTTATGCACTTTAGGAGAATTTTGTAAGCACAAAGCTCTCAATATGAGTCTGCGAATACAACGACATCCTCAACTGAGGTGCTAAATTTGACTTCGGGGAAAACAACGACGTCTTTAACTGAAGTGCTAAATTTTATTTTGGGAATATAATAATTCCCACAGCTTTAATGATAGACTTTATTTTGGGAATATAAGAATTCCCGCAGCTGAAATTCTAGATTTTATTTTGGGAATATAAGAATTCCCGCTGCTGAAATGCTACATTTTATTTTGGGAATATATATATTCCCGCAGCTAAAATGCTAGATTTTATTTTGGGATTATAACAATTCACGCAACTAAAGTGCTAAATTGTATTTTGGGAATATCAGAATTCCCACAACCGGTCTCTCTCGTCTAAGGGTTCTCCGTAAACCGGTATACTCTCGTAACGTGACGTGACATGTGCGAGAATTGGTAGCGGTTCTCTTCTCGTTGGTAACTTACGGGGTATGCGAACTGGTCGTTGAGAAAGCAATGGCAAACTACTGAGCGTAATCTTGCCAAGAAATCAACAATCAGCTGAAAGATGCTGATGTTGACAGCGATGTCCTGTTAAGGATATACGAGGGGAAAAAAATTCCCACAACTGTAATGCTAGATTTTATTTTAGAAATATATCAACATCCTCAATTGAAATGCAAAATTATATTCAGGGAATGTGAAGATGCCATCAACTAAAATGTGAAATTTTATTCCGCTAATTTAACGATGTCCTAGTGTCAGAGTCCGGAAAGGAGACAGAGATGCAGTGACATCGTTACGCCCGCCAGGCGACTTAGCTCCCAGAAGGGACGCCGTAACTTCGTTACGCCGCCAGGCGGATAGTGATTACCGGCCTGCAAGACTGCTGGCTGACAAGCGACCAGTGGTCAAGCCAGGACGACGCTAAACGCACGCATGCCTCGTGACGTCACCTGAGGTGAGAGGCGAGTTGCGAGTTAGCGGCAGACAGCTTGGGGACTTCGACTCGGACAGACGTGTGAAGAGAGAAAGGCGTTGTGTGGTATCTGTGCTGAAAGTCGAGTGTCTGGACATCTTGAGAGTGAGACATTGTGAGCTGTATTGTGTAAGTGTATATTGAAACATCTAGTATATATATCTTGTTGTGAACATCGTTCCGTATTTAATGTGAATAAATCCATCGAACGGTGTGTCGTTGAGTCTTACGTTAAATCACGTTGTATTTGTACTGTTTCACACTGTTAGGTGAGCGAGCCAAGTTTAAGACCCTGACATGTGTGGACGTGGGGGCTTTCGTCCGGCTTTGATATGAACGTGTTTTAGTGATTAACGATTTAAAACTAGAGTTTGTAAACGTGAAATTTTTGTCAAACTTTGTAGTACATGTAAATGTGATCGTGGAAGGCTCATTTTCATTATTAACTACATTGTTTAAACATGTGTAAGACTATTTGTAAACGTACAATGCATACATATTGTTTGATTGTGTAACCATGTCAAACATTTGTGATTTGTGAAACTTGTCACCGTGTTGACCTTGTCGACATTGTGATCTTGTCGCCATTTTGACCTTGTTGCCATCTTGTAAACTTGATGTCTATGTCCTTACTGAATGTTATCTTGATGTAAGTGATGTATCATCAATGTTGTAAAGTGTTAACATAAGTGTAGATTGTCTTTGTGAAGTGAGTTGTCGGAAGCAAAAAGTGTTTGGAAAGAAAGTAACTTGTTTTGAAAAAAAAAAAAATTGTTGACAGACAAACTTACGACATACAATTACACTCAACGCCATACAAACCTAATCAATACTTAGTGACAAGCAGGCACACACCATCGAATAGACATTAATTTATTTCTCTCCAAATATAAAGCAGGTTTTTCTGTACCATCCGAAACCTTGCCGTAGAGGTCATTCGTGGTTTTGAAGTAACGACCCTACAGTTCCTAGCCCGATTTCCAACCATTCTTCACCGCATCCAGGGCACTTAAGTATATTTTTTCTTTTCACATACTTTACCTATGCAATTTTAGGCACGCATCGTCAATAGAAATCGATTGTAAATTGTTCTTTACTAACCACTTATAACTTATTTTGTGTGGCTGGTATTTCATTGACATTGTCCATCATGTCGTCATTATTTGATTTCATTGATATGGGGATAAAATTACAGTTACATGGTGATGAATTAACACAGTGGAGTGAGCAGAAATACTCTGAATACCTACAAGTACAGGAGAAAGCTAATGAACGCGATGAAAGAGCAGCCAAGCAAGTAGAGGTTAGAGACCGCCTTAAAGCAAGCTGAAGTAGAAATGGCTGCCAAACAAGTAGAGGCAGACACAGCCTTAAAGAGAGCCGAATTAGAACTGGCTGCAAAGACAAAGCAATCTGAAATAGATAGTGAGCTGAAAAAGGCAGAAATAGCAGCTCAGAGTAAGAGAGAAGAACTGGAGTTACAGTTGAAGATGAAACAACTTGACACTGAGACTGCCATTAACAAAGAGTCTAAGAAATCTGAAAGACTGGAGAAAGAAAACCAGTACAAGAAATATCAAGGTATTGTACGTAACTATACCTCGGGAGACTGCATCGCAGCCTTTACCCAAAATTTTGAAACGTTAATGGAACATTATCAAGTTCCACTGTCTGAATGGAATATTGTGTACATGAGGAGTTTGTCAGGGGAACCTCTTAAAGTAATTGAAACCATCCCCAAAGACCTCAGAAAAGATTACCATTATCTGAAATCTAAGATTATGGCACATTTTATGTTAGATGAGGCAGGTTACAGAGAACAATTCAGTAAGTTGAGCCCAAAACCGACTCAAACGTTCTCTGACTACCTCTGCTTAGTCCGAGATATATTCACCAAATGGACTTCAGCAGCTAAAATTGACAAGAACTATCAGAGATTAGAAGATCTAATCATTAGAGACAAAATTGTATCATCGATTCCTTCAGCATTTTCTAAATTTTTGTTAGAGAATGAATGCACTAGTGTGGATGAGATTGAAAGACGTGGCTCGGCGTACTACACAGCCAACAAACATTGCTTTGCCACTGAAGCTACTGACATTAACTTTGTAGCAGCGGCTAACTATGACAAACCCTATAGTAGGCAGAAACCTCATAGACCTACTTCTGAGAAGTTATACCATTGCAATTATTGTAAATATTCTCATCATCAGTCTGAAATGTGTGATAAAAACCCTGGCTATCATACTTACTTATTAAACATGGTAAACAGACAAGATAAGGAGCGTAAATCCTTCAAAAGTTTGCGTAAATGTTTCCTCTGTAAGGCGTACGGACACCATCGGAAAGATTGTAAGGGCAGGCATATGACCAACAAAGCAAATGCCGCCTTGTTTGATAGTTCGGCGTCTGAAGAAGAAGAGCCAGAGAAACATCCTGTGAACTCAGCACAGGCTTTTGACATATTCAGCGCAAACAAATGCTCTGTTTGTAACACCTTTTATGAAGATGGTATTTTAACATGCGGTCATGCCATCCCTATTGCCAATGAAGAAGCTAATTTGGTAGTAGATTCAAAAGGCAGAATAAACATCCATCACGGATATGTGAATGGCAAGTCTGCTACAGTCCTTCGTGATACAGGCAGTTCACTCATTGGTCTGAAAAGAACATTCATAACGCCTACAGACTATACAGGCAGGCACGTAACATGCAGAACATTCTCAGGCAATATTGAGAAATACCCATTAGCATGGGCATATATTGAAACACCTTTCCTCACTGGGAAAGTAAAGTGCGCTGTATTAACAAACCCAGTGTGTGATGTAATTATTGGAAATTTACCTGAGGTGAATGATAAACCTCATGACATAACATCTCTATGTATTGATGATAATATAACATCAACATCAAATGTCATCATTGAAAATGTTACACCACCTATTGATTGTATGGTAGCTAATGGAGCACTAAGTTCTCATGACATCATTGATACCATTGTTCCATCATCATCTGATATCATTGAATGTGTGAACGCAGTAACTAGAGCTACTGCTAGAGTGCAATATGAAAGTAAGCAAACTGAGGCTATACAATCACTCAGCCCAGTAACACTACCTACAAACACTATGAAGGAAACATTTGTAACAGCACAAAAAGCTGATCCTTCATTGTCAAAATACTTTAATCTGATCGGCCAAAAGCCAAAGGTAACCAAGAATGCAAAATGGCATTTTGCTGTGAAAAATGATATACTCACCAGGTATTACACCAAAGGTGACAACACCACAGAGCAAACTGTCTTGCCAACAAGTTATCGCAAGCAAGCCTTACATCTTGCCCACGATATACCTCTTGCAGGGCACATGGCATACGTTAAGACCAGATCTAGATTATTGACACAGTTTCATTGGCCCAAATTTTGCAATGACATTAAAGCATATTGCAGAAGTTGTGACACCTGCCAGAAACTGGTAAAAAAAAAGGTAAACACCCACAGGCAAAGTTACAAGTCACTGACTTAGCCAGTCGACCTTTTGAAAAACTATCGGTTGACATAGTGGGCCCTCTCAATCATACAACAACTAGAGGGAATAAATTTATTCTAACTGTCATTGATCAATGTAGTCGCTGGCCAGAAGCTATTCCGCTAAAGAACATAACTGCCAATGACATAATGGAAGTTTTCTTCCATATTTTTTCTAGGATGGGTTTTCCAGATACTATCCAATCTGATAGGGGCACGCAGTTTATTGCCGCATCAACTCAGGCTTTCACCAAAATGTTGGGAGTGAAGCAATGTTTCAATTCCCCGTACCATCCTCACAGTAGCGGAGTAATTGAAAAATTTAACGGGGATCTAAAGCACATGCTTGCAAAAGTAACGCAAGAGCACCCCAATAACTGGGATTTATATCTACCAGCTATTCTTTTTGCTTATCGCGAGGTACCACATGCTAGTACCGGTTTCTCTCCTTTTGAACTTATCTATGGTGCCAAACCACGCGGCCCATTGACCATTTATCACCAAATGTTAACTGACTCTACTCCAGTACTTAAACCCATATCATCATACGTATATGTTACATCATTGCGTGAAAGAATCATCAAATCATGTATTATTGCAAAGAATGCACTAAAACTATCTGGTCCTACTTATAGACAGTATGCTGACAAAGGTAACAAGACAATAACGTTGACACCTGGACAGGACGTTCTTCTTCTACTACCTAGTGACAGACACTTATTGACTGATTCTTGGCAGGGACCCTTCAAAGTGACGAGACAGATTTCACCTGTAGACTACGAAATCCTAATAAAAGACAAACACAAAATATATCACATAAATATGCTAAGACCATACCACAACAGAGACAACGAACAAGACGATACAACAGCATGTACAGTGATAATAGATCACGAAGACGACGTTGCTAGTGACGAGATTCTAACACCTACATTAGACACGACTAGCTGCTTGAAGGATATCAAAATCAATCCAAAGTTAACTCAAGCAGAGACAAACAGTTGCAAACAGCTTATACAGCAGTACAACACCATCTTTTCCAACAACCCAGGACAAACAGAATTAGGACAGCATCACATCACACTCACATCAAACACACCCATAAGATGCAGACCATACACCATCCCATTACACTACAAAGAACATTTGCACCAAGAAATAATCAACTTAGAGAAAAATAACATCATCAGACGATCCCAGTCAGACTTCTCATCGCCAATGGTGATAATACGGAAAAAGGACAATACAATAAGACTGTGCATCGACTATAGGAAGCTAAATAAAATTACTGTTCTTGATTTGGAGCCAATGGCAAACACTGACGATCTTCTGACAGAACTGACAGACGCTAGGTTCTTTTCGACGTTAGATATGACTAAAGGATATTATCAGATAGAAGTAGACGAACAAAGCAGACATTTGACAGCATTTGCCACACCGTGGGGACTGTACGAATGGTGCAAACTTCCATTTGGGCTTGTTAATGCCCCCGCCACCTTCGTTCGTATGACACGACTTCTTCTTGTAGACATTCCTAACATAATTTGCTATATCGACGACATCTGTGTACACACAGAGACGATGACAGAGCACATTAAGACGTTAGGACAGACATTTGAACGTATTAGACAGCACGGACTGACTGTAAAGCCTGCGAAAGTAGACATAGCATACCAGGAAATAACTTTCTTGGGATACAAAATATCCAATGGCTTTGTCATGACAGACGATAAAATTGTGTCCAAAATTCTAAAACTATCACTTCCGACTACTAAGAAACAAGTCAGAAGTCTTTTGGGATTGATAAATTACTACCGGCAGTTCATTCCTGAGTTTTCCGAACTGACCGAAGTCTTTACTAATCTACTAACAAAAGAAAAACCGGAGAAAATTGTACACAATGAATGCCTAAAAATTGCATTTAATAAAGTACTTGCGTGTTTTTCTGATAATAGTGTCAACAATCTTATCCTGAAATTGCCCAACCTTCGTTTACCTTTCAGATTGCGTACAGATGCTAGCTCCGTGGCGATTGGAGCAGTCTTGTTACAAGAGTACAATAACATACTACACCCAGTGTACTTCGTATCCAGAAAACTAAAAGCCAGAGAACGGGCTTGGTCCATTCCTCAGTTGGAAGACCTAGCTTTAGTGGTGGGTATTACCAAATTATCCAGATTTCTTCTAGGACGGCACTTCATCGTGGAGTCTGACAGCAGCCCGTTGCGTTTTATAAATTCAGGAATACCCTCAAATCATATGGTAGCACCCTGGTCTTTGAAGCTTCAAGATTATAGCTTTGAGGTTCGACATATTCCAGGCAGAACCAATTCGATTGCCGATCTTTTGTCCCGTTGTCCGACCGACCCAGTAAGCACCAATGTCTGAGTGCAGTGTGTGCAAATACACTCAGACCGACACAGCCATTATTGAGTGAATAAGTGTTTTTCTATTCACAAAAAGCTGTGCATTGTCTATAATGTGATGTGATAGGGGTTACCCCCATTATAAATAGTATTCTTATTTTACTAATTCATGTAGTGATTGTCCTGTATAATTGTGTAGTGTGTGGTAGAAAGCGAACTTTATTAATTGTATATATTACCAACAACAACTGTGTCACATTCGCTCAAAGAACTTACCTTAAGCGAACTATCCAATGTAACAGTGACATTCTGCAAGTGGATAATTCCAGGGATATTTTAATGACGTGTGCGAACGTGTAAACTGAACAGTGACAGCTACTCCATTGCAGTTAACCGAAATCCATAATGCTCGGTAGTGAAACACATGAACAGTCGATCATAATCCAGAAGGTTTTGTGAAACATCTAAACACATGAACTGTAAGAAAGATACTTTCCGTAACTACATCAAACCGGAACAAGTGTGTTCTGCAAGCTTCTACATCAGCTGATTTAATGTTCGTGTGTACTTCCGGATTAGTTAGGAATTTAGAGTAAAAGTAGCAGACGACAAATAAAAGTTCATACATTTATGACGATTCTAAAATGTTTAGGATTCTATAAAATGTAATACACGAATTGTGTGTTTATTTATTTATGTAGTGTAATCTTAGAATCATATCTTGATTTATGTATTCATATTACCGACTTTTTCTCGTTAATATGAAGAAACGTCAAGCAATGACGCTAAGAAATAATAGAATTATTGTAAATTATTGTATTTCATGAATGTTAAAATTATTTCCCTTTCATTTGTGTGTTATTACATCCCTACACAAAGGGCCATAATTTGAAATGTATCCATTAATGTGTTGCGTATAAATAGACATGATGTTGCCAGATTGTCAACACTACAGGTGCCAATGTCAAGGGTGCCAACGTTGCAGACCAACACGAGAGCTACTGACCAAATAAGGGCAGAGTTTGAGCGTTTTATACGACTTATAAAAGTCGTATATCAGTCTGGCTAGATGGTTTTTGTTTCAAGAACCATATTATTACTTTTTTTTCAAATTGCTGCGAGGTAGATGCGTGAAGCTGGTACTACTGATCTGACTGGGTCGCAAAAGCAATTGAGGTAGTCAGCCATCAAGACGATGAAACCTGACAAGTGTTAAAGGTTGAACACCACATGTCGTTGATTGCAATGTACATTTCTTATATATTTCTATGGCATATGTGTATTTATTTGCATGTGTAAATAACAACAAAAGGGTAGACTCTGACAAGGTTTAAATATTAACCCATTATGTATATATGAGACATGAAAGATGACATCTTTCATGAAGTTGCCGGGGGAGCGTGTCAGAGTCCGGAAAGGAGACAGAGATGCAGTGACATCGTTACGCCCGCCAGGCGACTTAGCTCCCAGAAGGGACGCCGTAACTTCGTTACGCCGCCAGGCGGATAGTGATTACCGGCCTGCAAGACTGCTGGCTGACAAGCGACCGGTGGTCAAGCCAGGACGACGCTAAACGCACGCATGCCTCGTGACGTCACCTGAGGTGAGAGGCGAGTTTCGAGTTAGCGGCAGACAGCTTGGGGACTTCGACTCGGACAGACGTGTGAAGAGAGAAAGGCGTTGTGTGGTATCTGTGCTGAAAGTCGAGTGTCTGGACATCTTGAGAGTGAGACGTTGTGAGCTGTATTGTGTAAGTGTATATTGAAACATCTAGTATATATATCTTGTTGTGAACATCGTTCCGTATTTAATGTGAATAAATCCATCGAACGGTGTGTCGTTGAGTCTTACGTTAAATCACGTTGTATTTGTACTGTTTCACACTGTTAGGTGAGCGAGCCAAGTTTAAGACCCTGACACCTAGCTTAAACTGTACATTTAATTCCGCTAATATAACGATGTCCTAGCTTAAACTGTAAATTTTATTCCACTAATATAACGATGTCCTAGCTTAAACTGTACATTTAATTCCGCTAATATAACGATGTCCTAGCTTAAACTGTACATTTTATTCCACTAATATAACGATGTCCTAGCTTAAACTGTACATTTTATTCCACTAATATAACGATGTCCTAGCTTAAACTGTACATTTTATTCCACTAATATAACGATGTCCTAGCTTAAACTGTACATTTTATTCCACTAATATAACGATGTCCTAGCTTAAACTGTACATTTTATTCCACTAATATAAAGATGTCCTAGCTTAAACGGTATATCTTATTCCACTAATATAACGATGTCTTAGCTTAAACTGTAGGCCTACATTTTATTCCGCTAATATGCTTGCTTGCTTGTGTTCGTTGGCTTGAGCTCCAACGCGAAGTCCTGTACGTCGGATGAAGACATCCTGTTGTCCAACATCAGTGTGATGTCATACATGACCTGAGTTTTGCGTGAGTATCCGTTGTCCCATGTCTGGCTTATTGGTGTGCAGACTGGTGGTTCCTCGCCGTACAGGCAGACACTCTCCGACTTCGGAGGAATCGGCGATCCTACTGACTTTAGCCAGGACCCCGAAGGGACCTGTTGCCCAGGACGCTCGACGAGGACGCGTCAATAGGTCTTGGCCAGTATATAACCCGGCCCTGGTGCCTTGGAAACACCTCTGCGTCCCATTCCGCTAATATAACGATCTCCTAGCTTAAACTGTACATTTTATTCCGCTAATATAACGATGTCCTAGCTTAAAATGTACATTTTATTCCGCTAATATTATACAGCGGCGAAGGTGTTATGGGCGCGGTTCATAATCCTGCTTACCCGCGTTCGAAACAATTCTGCGCGCGATTTAGCAGCAGACCGCGTTGCTCTGGGTTTTAACAAGCAAATGTAGAACTAAGTGGAAATCAGAGCAGCCAGATCACCAGGAAGATGATGCACTTTACCAACTCAACCGAAAAGAACAAGTTACAATCTTTAGACTACGGACAGATCACAACAGGCTGACACACCACTTATTTAATAAGCTAGAGATCTGTGGAACTGGTAAAATGACAGCTAAACATTTGTCGCAGGAGTGTCCAACATGTGCAGAACAGAGAAAACTATTTTGACTTACAACTCAATGGGGATATCAACAAGCTTAAGCTGACTGCTGCTTTCTTTGCATTTATTCGTCTGTAAATGAACGGGAAAGAAGAAAAATAGAGTTGCACTTTCTGTGCGTGTTGTTGTTGTAAATACTTCTCTCCTGATGTGTGCACTTGGAAAGTCTGGTGATTATACATGACTCCCTTCTATAGAATAGATTATTCCCTCTTCCTCCCCCTTCCCCCAGGACATTCAATGAATCTGAAGAAACCAGAAACAATGGTTATCATATCGAAGAAAAGGATTCTATCAAAATGTGAGAACAATAGTAGGGAAAATGCTAAATCACGATGATACATTTATATGCCAAAGGGCGATCATAACATCAGATGGAAGATGTATAACAGAGATTAATAACAGACTAGTTCAATCAACAGGTGCATTTAAGAAAATAACAAGTATCATATGCAATAAGTCACCACCATTGAATGTCAGAAAGAGAGTACCAAATTGTCATAAAGAACCTGTTTTGCTGTATGGAATCCGAATGAACAAATTAGGAAGAGCTTGGAATCAACGGAGATGTGGTTTCTGAGATGAATATTGCGATTTCTCTGGACTGCCAGAAGATGAAACAAAAACGATTGCCTGGAAGAGGTGAATAAAAGTAGAACAACGCAAACAACAAGAAAGTGAAAATCAGTGTTCCTTAGTCAAATAATGAGAAGAGATACATTGGAGAACATAGTAGCGATTGGGATGATCAGTGAGAAAAGCGAGTCCGAGAGAGATAATGCTAGTTGGACTGGGACGGCGGTATAGAGGAATACCATCAGCAGAATTGCCCCAGGGCACCAAAGAATATCATCAGCAGAACTGCTCCAGGGCACCAAAGAATATCATCAGCAGAACTGCCTCCAGAGCACCAAGGAGTATCATCAGCAGAACTGCTCCAGGGCACCAAAGAATATCATCAGCAGACCTGCTCCAGGGCACCAAAGAATATCATCAGCAGAACTGCTCCAGGGCACCAAGGAATTTCATCAGCAGGGTTGATTCAGGGCACCAAGGAAAATCATCAACAGGGTTGATTCCGGGCACCAAGGAATAT
Source organism: Cepaea nemoralis (assembly GCA_014155875.1). Taxonomy (NCBI): domain Eukaryota; kingdom Metazoa; phylum Mollusca; class Gastropoda; order Stylommatophora; family Helicidae; genus Cepaea; species Cepaea nemoralis. The sequence goes on along the minus strand of JACEFZ010001966.1, from coordinate 200,354 downwards.
CATCAGCAGAACTGCTCCAGGGCCCCAAAGAATATCATCAGCAGAACTGCTCCAGGGCACCAAAGAATATCATCAGCAGAACTGCTCCAGGGCACCAAGGAATTTCATCAGCAGGGTTGATTCAGGGCACCAAGGAAAATCATCAACAGGGTTGATTCCGGGCACCAAGGAATATCATCAGCAGGGTTGATTCAGGGTACCAAGGGCCGAGATCGCTTTGGAGACCCAAACACCTACGCTGGGTGGCAGGCCACAAGAAGATCACGATGAAAATGTCGACGATGATGCTTTCTTCAGCCAGTTTATCAGTCCTCCGTTGTCTGAAATTAAGGTGGGGTGGGAATTCGCTGCAGAATAGTGCAGTTATTTCATATCCCACTGAACTTTACCTCGCTGAATGGGGTCACCAATTATACCCATGACCCCAAGAATTTACTCCTACATTCGCCAAGTCCTCGCGTAATAATAACACAGCTACGCCTTGCTGCCACAAATTCCGTTACATGGCACAGCCGCGAGTGAAAAGTGATGTGTTGCACGCAACAAATGCCCTGCCACCACCGCCCGCCGCCGCATCAACTGTCTCCCCCCGTAGCGATATTGATTCAAGGCCGTGTGTGGCCAGGCAACAGTCGGCGTTTATTGACAACCTGAACCAAACGACAGGCTGGCAAGAAATTATGTCTGGTTGGCAATGACAGACCGGCGGCAAGGGAGGCGGACACTTATCATCGCGTTCAGCTAGTTAGGGGAAACTGTCATCACATGAATATCAAGAATGAATCGCCAAAACAAAACAAACAAAAAAATCGAGAAATAGACTGTAAGCTTTACTAGAACATGATTACAAGTAACAAAGATTAATAAGTCATTAATTTGTCAGGTCTTAGTCAGATATGACTGAGCTACCGTATAACTGTAGACTGTACTACCTGCTTTCTGTTAGCGCCGAATGTTGGAGGGGTGGGGGAAGGGGGCGCTTACCAAACCTGACATCCCACATTGTGCCAAAAGCTACGTGCGGAGGAGTGCAATCTGGGGATGGAGTGAGGGGGGGGGGTTTAAACCTTACCCTAGTGGGAGGAAATGCAACTTAAAGACTAAATGTCAACGCAGGACAGACCAGGCCCTAAGCCTTCGTTGGCAAGCAATACTCTGGAAGCTGCGACAGGCGGACAGTTAGAGTATTGCTTTGCTCATCCGGCAGCTTCTGTAACTTGTCTTGTTCCAGACGTATTGATGTTACCTTTCATTTGGAATAAACGAGGCAGGCCAAGAGAGGGATCATACTGCATGGGCAACACATGGTCTCTAAACTCAGCCCGGGCTTTGTTTTAAGGAGAGGTATAACTCCATTTTACATACTATCGTATGCCAAGACGGCAAGGTGCCAGTCAGTCAGTCAATTCGGTAATATCAAGACCGTATTGATAGACATTCAGCCACGGTGACGTAGTTGCTAGGAACAGAGAGCAAAGGACCTGGTTTACAGGCCCTTACGTGTATTGGGCATATGGTGCCAGATCCATATTTGTAGAGACCCATCGACAGGCCAAGATTGATGTGCGTCATATCACGATAACCGCCTTTACAGACCAAAACATTTCCTGGAACAAAATGTGGCTGGGTGGATCTGGGAGCCTAAGTCCTGGTACAGAATGTGGCTGGGTGGGTCTGAGAGCCTAGGACCTGGTACAGAATGTGGCTGGGTGGATCTAGGAGCCCAGGACCTGGTACAGAATGTAGTTGGGTGGATCTGGGAGCCCAGGACCTGGTACAGAATGTAGTTGGATGGATCTGGGAGCCCAGGACCTGGTACAGAATGTGGCTGGGTGGATCTGGGAGCCTAGGTCAATTTGAAACATCGATCTAGATGCGGATTCGAAACCGTGTCCTCTGGACATTAAGGTAAGCACCTGGCCACTAAGCCACCTGGCATATCCTTTACAGGACGTCGCAGTCAACCCCAGCATCTTTTACTGTTCGTGAATACTTGGCAGGTTTACGTTCGGTAGTTTGCCATTGCTTTCTGAACTATTGGCACTCATACCTTTGTATGACAACCGACGCAAGGCGATCTGCTGCCAAATCGCCCGTAGATGTGTTTCTAACTCGCAGTCAACCCCAGCATCTTTTACTGTTCGTGAATACTTGGCAGGTTTACGTTCGGTAGTTTGCCATTGCTTTCTGAACTATTGGCACTCATACCTTTGTATGACAACCGACGCAAGGCGATCTGCTGCCAAATCGCCCGTAGATGTGTTTCTAACTCGGTATGCGGGATTACGAATTGCCGTAACCCCTTTGCGAAAGCTAGTACCTCTCCAAAACACCTGAGCGGGAAAATGGCGACATTAGAGATATAGGGTTAGGCGCTGAAGTTCCGGTCGCTCTAGCCCTGTACAAATGCTGCGGTGATTTGGTGTAGAGACTTTCCTCTCGTGGTGGTACCATTGTAGTCTCCGCGGGGTCTGTGTAGCAGAACTCCCCACCCCTCTCCAAGCTCAGAAATCAACGGAGTGTGCAAAACCAGTAGTGAAACTTGCTCTCTGCAGTGAGGCGTGCCCAGGCTGGGACAGTTTACTGGACACGGCACCTCGTCAAAGGGAAGTCTAACGTATGAAAAAGTGCCCAAAGAACTTGTGACCTCAGAGGGCCACGCGTTCTATACGATCATCACTCGTACAATGTATATGGAAGCAATGACATATTTTTGGGAGGGTTTGGAGATCAGCGTGGCCGAATTGTTAAGTGCCCTCGCTCTTAAACTTTCAGTGTGCTAATGCCGATGAGGTGAGTCGCACCGGTCAGTTGGACTAAAATGTTGACTTCTCGTCCTTGACTTGGGGATGTAAATTACAAGTACCTCAGAAGTCGGAGTGGGTTCCCTTGATCGCGAGGGACACTGGTAATAGGGAAAGCTAGTCGCACGCAAAAATCAGTCCAGTGCACAAGAAGTATTAGCATGTGTATGGACTACGCTTGAATTCAAATTTTAATCAAATTGGGGAGTGGGGTGGGAGGTTAAGGGGTATAATATAAGATTGTTGTTGTTTGTCCATCAAGAATGATGATAACCATTCATTTCATCCAGTGAGGTTGAAGGTATGAAGCCGTGAGTTCTAAGATGGCTGAAAGGGCCTATTCTGGCTCGAAATGTTCTTTGACAATGTGGGCAAAGAATGCTTGACGTTTCTGGAGGAGGATTTCTGTCCTGCCTTTTCTTCACAGCTCTTGCAGTCCTGGTTGCCTCACATATGACTGCACCTTTGAGTATTGATGCACGCCACGAATTTCGGTCTCTGGCTGCAGCCTCCCAGGTGTCATGATGAATTCCAAAAGCATTCAGTGAAATTTTCAGTGTCTTTAAAACGTTTCCTCTGGCCACCTTAGGAGCGTTTACCACAACGCAGTTCGCTGTAAAATATTCGTTTAGGGAGCCTGTGATCTGGCATGCGAGTCAAGTGACCAGCCCAGCGAATCTGATTCTTCATCAGTAGAGTGTGGATACTGGGCATGGATGCTCTTTCTAGGACTTCAGTGTCTGGAATCTTGTCTTGCCATTTAATCTTCAGTAGCTTCCTTAGGCAGACTGTGTGGAAGTGGTTTAATTTCCTAGCGTGTCGCTGATAAACAGTCCAGGTTTCACAAGCATATAGCAGTGTGGATAATACAACTGCTTTGTAGACTTTTAGCTTTGTTTGCAAGCTTATTCCAGTTCTGTCCCATAATTCTTGTACAGTCTGCCAAAGGCCGCACTGGCCTTGGAAATTCTTGCATTCACTTCGTCATCGATTGTGGCAGCTTGTGACACGGTGCTGCCAAGATAGGTGAATTTGTCCACAACACTTAGTCTATGATCATTCACTTTGATATTCGGCACAGTATGATTATTCCCTGGAGCTGGCTGGTACATAACTACAGTCTTCTCCAAGTTGATATTGAGCCCAAAGTTGGCACAGGCATGTGAGAAAGCTGAAACATTATGTTGCATGTCCGCCTCTGAGTTGGCGTACAGAGCGCAATCATCAGCAAACAGGAGCTCTCTGACGGTGCCGCTGTTAATTTTGGTTTTAGCTTTCAGCCTTCTGAGATTGAATAACTTTCCATCCATACGGTATAAGACAAGTACATGCTGGCAGACGGCCAGACAGACAAACAAACAGATGTAGATATAGGCAGAAAGACAGACATAAGTACGACTATTATCATCATCATGTGCCATGCCGATAAGCGTGGGCGGTCATGTTTCGCCATCTCACATGATCACCAGAGTCGTGGATCAGCTCTGTGTTTTTGTCTCGACAATACCACGTGGCCAAACCATGCAGGCATTTATCTCTGTGCTTCCCCTTTGCTTTTTCCCATCAATTTTGCCAGTTGTCACCAAGTTCTCCAGTTTATGTCTCCTCATAACACGCCCCGGGCATCTTGACTAAGTGTAAATTCGCGAATATATTACCTTTACCCCGCAAAACGAAACAATATATTCCCTTAATGAATTTAAACACACATAGCAAGATATATAACTGCAGTGTGCACCTGACGCGGTGCAGCGAACTATTCCAGGCAAGAAATCGTCCAATATATTATTTATGGCGTGTGTGTCTAAAATAACCTCTTCCCCCTCCCCCACTCCGGGTCCCATTTGCTTCTTGTAGGACTTGCTCATAAAGACAGACAAACAATACGGCAAACAAAAGTAAGTACATTAGAGACAGACAGACAGACAGACAGACAGACAGACAGACAGACAGACAGACAGACAGACAGACAGGCAGGCAGGCAGGCAGGCAGGCAGGCAGGCAGAAGTGAGCATGTACAGGTAGGCAAAGGTTCCGATGGACGTACGCACACAGAGATAGACATACAGACAGATATATGTACTGACAGATGGACAGAGGTACGGGCAAACAGATAGACGTACAGGCAGACAGACAGATCAGCGGACGTTCAGATATACAGACTACGGGCAGACACACAGACAGACATAGGTAAAGATAAACATAAAGGTAGATGTACAGACATTCAGGCGTAAATACAGACAGACAAGTGCGTACATATATTATATCTGTCTTTCTCTCGCTCTTTCTTTATCTTTACCTGTCTCTGTCTCTCTGTCTCTGTCTCTCTGTCTCTGACTCTCTGTCTCTGTATCTCTCTCTCTTTCTTTCTGCCTTTCTTTGTTCTCTCTCTCTCTCTCTCTCTCTCTCTCTCTCTCTCTCTCTCTCTCTGTCTCTGCCTTTCTCTGTATTTCTGTCTTTCCCTCTTTTCTCTCGCTTTCGCTCTCTGTCGCTCTTATCCATTCGCCAAAGTTGACCCGCAATCCCCAAAATATGCCATTGCTTCAGGTTTACTGTGTGTGTGTGTGTGTATGTGTGTATGTGGATGTGTGTGTGGTGTGGGTGTGTGTGTATGTGAGAGTGTGTGTGTCAGTGTGTGGGTGTGTGTGTGAGAGAGTGTGTGTGTGGGAGAGAGTGTGTGTGTGTGTGAGTGTGTATGTCAGTGTGTGTGTATGGGTGTGTGTGGGTGTGTGTATGTGAAAGTGTGTGTGTGTGAGAGAGAGAGTGTATGGGTGTATGTGTGAGTGTGTGTCAGTGTGTGTGGTGTGTCAGTGTGTGTGTGTCAGTGTGTGTGAGAGATAGTGTGTGTGAGAGTGTGTGTGAGAGTGTTTGTGTTTGAGAGAGAGAGAGTGTGTGGGTGTGTGTGTGGGTGTGTGTAAGAGAGTGTGTGTTTGAGAGATAGTGTGTTTGGGTGTGTGTGTGGATGTGTGTGTGTGTGAGAGTGTGTGTGTTTGAGAGAGATAGTGTGTTTGGGTGTGTGTGTGTGTGTGGATATATGTGTGAGAGTATGTGTCAGTGTGTGTGTGTGTGAGAGTGAGTGTGTGTGGGGTGTGCGTGTGTTTCAGTGTGTGTGTGTGTGTTTGAGAGAGTGTGTGTGTTTGAGAGAATGTGTGTGTGTTTGAGTGCTGGTGTGTGTTTGAGTGAGTGTGTGTGTGAGTGTGTGTGTGTGGGTATGGTTGTGTGAGAGAGAGAGAGAGAGTGTGTGTGTGTGTAAGTGTGTGTGAGAGAAAGTGTGTGTGTGAGTATGTGTGTGAGAGAGAGTGCGTGTGTGTGTTTGAGAGAGTCTGTGTGAATGTGTGTGTATGTGTGTGAGTGTGTGTGTATGTGTGTGGTTGTGTGTGTCAGTGTGTATGTGTCAGTGTGTGTGTGAGAGAGAGAGAGAGGAGAGAGACTGTGTGTGTGTGTCCCACTGCCCTATTTTCCCAGTACCAAGTGAGTCCCCCATAAACACCCAATGCCACACGAAGCAGCCATGCAGGGACGACACAACAGCCAGGTCCAGGTCTCACGTCTGGCTGCCAGGTTCCGTCAATCCGCCCATGGGAACACAGAGGGCACTGGTAATACAAGCACGGCCTTGGCCCACAAATATTCACGCACGCGATTTATGTAACACTGATGTCACAAGTGGCCCACACTGACGGGAACATGGGTCGTGACTCAAATCTCGGGAAGCATACATTACCACAGGGTTAATAAACCTGACATCTCTCATATATAGACCGATTCGGTTGAACCTGATATCCAACTGGGAATATATTTAGTTAACACTTAAAGGGCTGTCACTTCTTCTTCTTCTTCTTCTTCTTCTTCTTCTTCTTCTTCTTCTTCTTCTTCTTAACCTCTTTTTCTTCTTCTTCTTCACCTCCTCCTCCTCTTCTTCTTATTAATTTCCCATTCTTCTTGTTCTTCTCCTTCTTCTTCTTTTCTTCTTCTTCTTCTTCTTCTTCTTCTTCTTCTTCTTCTTCTTCTTCTTCTTCTTCTTCTTAACCCCTTTTTCTTCTTCTTCTTCACCTCCTCCTCCTCTTCTTCTGATTAATTTTCCCCGTCTTCTTCTTCTTCTTCTTCTTCTTCTTCTTCTTCTTCTTCTTCTTCTTCTTCTTCTTCTTACACTTTCAGACGCCAACCCGAATATATTCAAAGGCAGCAAACGTCAGCTTGAGGTTACTGACATCTCCATAATCTGTCCTCACATGGAGTGGTGTACGCCAACATACTTTTCCCAGCTCTGCATATCTAGGACACTCCTGCAACAAATATGTAATTGTCATTGTTTTTACTAGTTCCACAGTTACACTCATCAGTATCTCCTATCTTGAGTTTATTGAGTATTTCAGCATGTCTGTCTTGAGCGGAGTCTGAAGATTGTTGCTTGTCCACTTAGGTGGAGTTGGTAATATGCATCATCTTTCTGGTGGTCTGGATGCTCTGGTTCCCACTTGGTTCTATAGGTACTTCTGATAAACCTCTGTGCCAGTTTGGCCGTTTCAGCATGACATGTCCAGGTATGTGGTGATGACGTTTGGATCTGAAGGTGTTATAATAACAACAACAACAACACATATGGGACAGGAGTTAACGTAACAAGTGGATAGATAGACGTACAGACAGATGAACAGAGGTACCGACAAACAGATAGACGTACAGACAGACAGATCGGCAGGGGAGTCTCCGTGGCGAAGTGATCAAGCCGTCTGACTCAGGCTTTGAAAGTTGTGGGTTCGATTCAGGGCCGCGTCCTTCGGTTCACGAGTGCATTTTTCTGAGACTCCGGAGGGTCGTCGCTGGAGCTACGGAGTTCGTGATTTGTGGGACGCTTTCCGCGCTGCGGAAAGAGACTGAGCCATATGGGATAAAAATCATCCGATGAAATGAAGTCGACCCTGTCGACTTATAAGCGACTTTTTTATGACAGATCTGCAGACGTTCAGATATACACATTACGGATAGATGTACAGACAGACATAAGTAAAGATAAACGTACAGACATTCAGACGTAAATACAGTGGGTTAATGTAACAACTGGATGGGCACACGGAGTTAAACACATCTCGTTATGTAAGTTAAACAAGTTAGTTTCCTATCCTGGACACAGCGATGCAATAAACCTGAGCATTTATTACTTGTTTGAGATTCACAAGACAATTTTATCTTCAGTAATTTGCCATTGCTTTCTGAATAACCGAAGCCTCCAACGAAATCAACGCAAAGTTCCACATCGTCCGATTTCGAACCTTGAGGAATTGTGAAACTAAAGCCACAGACGCCGCATGAAATGTAAGTAGTAAATAAGAATGGGCGGTCAGTTGCTGGCTCAGAATGGGTCAAGAGTTAAATATACTCATTGCAATCATTTCCAAACTGTTGATTAAACTCTAGGTATCTCTCGCACTGAAAAGGAAGATGAGTTTTCATAGCATTAGGTATTTTTATATCACTAGGAGCTTTCATATTACAAGATGCTTTCATATTATCAGAAGCTGTCGTATTTTTAGGAGCTATCATAACCCTCGGAGCTGTCATAACACTAGGAACTGTCACATAACTTGGATCTGTCAACATTACGATTTTCATTTGTTCATTGTGGGACTTGCTCATTAGTTTTCGTGTCTGTCCAAGGTGTCCTTTGTATTTTTCTCAGAAACCACATTTCCTCAGTCATTAGATGTTTTCAGCTTCTCTGCCCATTGTCTAATTTCTTTCATGTGGAAAAGAATGGGCATGATACAATCCGAGGAAAATAACATAATCATTCGGCGGAGAGAGAAAACAGCGAAGGTGGCACTTATAACGGGTATAGAGATATTAAAATCTATCAACGGATATCGGACTATGTCTGACAGAATATTACTAGTAAAGGTGAATGGTAAACCTTTTGATCTCAACAGCATACAAGTTTATGCACCAACAACTGACAGCAGAGATGACAGCATTGATGAATTTTACAATGATTTGGAGAATGACTTCAAGAAATGCAAGCATTCAGAAATAAATATCAAAATTGATGACTTTAATGATAAAGTTGGAAATCAACAGGACGGATGCATAGTAGGCAAGTATAGAATAGGGTAACAGAATGAAAGAGGTTGCAGACTTGTACAGTGGGCAAAAGGGAATGATGTGATTATTAGAGACACGCGGTAGCAACAACACCCAAGAAGATTATGGACATGGAGGAGTCCTGATCATAAGATTAGAAATCAGATTGATTACATTCTCATCAACAGACGATTTCCAAATGCCGTAAAAGTCGCAAAAACTATATCAAGCCCAGACTGTTGCAGCGACCATAGATTAATCTTAAGCAATATACATATAAAATTAAAGAAGTTCAAATTTACACCTAGAAACACACAATTTGATCTACAAGCACTGACGAGTGAGGAGATACAAGATAAATTCAACGTAGAGGTAAAGAACAAATTGTATGCATTGTCCGACATCATCATCATCATCAAGTGCCGTGCCGGCTGGCGTAGGCGTTCATGGCTCTCCATAGATCTCGGTCTTTGGTTTTCTGGATCAACTCTGCTGCTGATATTCCTCCATGCCACAGTCTCAATCCATCCAGCATCACTTCTCTTGGTCTACCTCTGCCTCTCTTCCCCTCGATCTTTCCAGTTGTTACGATGTTCTCCAATGCCTCTCTTCTCATCACATGACCGAAGAAAGCTGTTTGTCTCTGTCTTATTGTTGTATATAATGTTCTAGTTTCATTAGCCTGTTTCAGGCAGTCGTCGTTAGTTACTCTGGCAGTCCAAGGAATTCGCAACATTCGTCTCAGGAACCACATCTCTGTTGCTTCTAATTTCTTCTTAATTTGTTCATTTAAATTCCAAGATTCACTGCCATACAGCAAAACAGGTTCTACATAGCATTTCAGCACTCTCTTTCTTACATTCAGTGACAGTGACTTATTGCATATGATACTCTTCATTTCTGAAATGCAGCTTTTGCCTGCCCTATTCTGCTCCTAATCTCTGTTGTACATCTTCCATCTGATGTTATAAATGCCCCTAGGTATCTAAAATTATCAACTTGGTTAAGGATTTTCCCTTCTATTTCTATGTCACATTTTGGTGTCACCATTTTCTTTGATATTACCATTGTTACTGTTTTCTTGATATTCAAGTTGAGCCCTTTCCTTGCACTCTCTGTTACTACAACGTCTAATAATTGTTGTAGGTCTGTTGAATTATCCGCCACCAATACTGTGTCATCTGCATAGCGTATATTATTTATATTATAACCTCCAACTAGTATTCCTGGCATCTCTTTGATCTCTCTCATTATTACTTCGCTATACAGGGAGAAAAGATCTGGTGACAAGACACACCCTTGTCGTACTCCTAGCTTTATCTGTTCGTAACTACCCTCTTTATTTCCCATTTTAATTGCTGCTACTTGGTTCCAGTAAATATTCTTTATTATTCTTAAATCTTTTCCATCAGTGTTGATATCTTCCAACATTTTAATCAGTTCATCATGTTTTACTTTATCAAATGCCTTAGTATAATCTATGAAGCACAAATATATGTCCCTCTGTTTCTCTATTGACCTTTCTATTAGTGTCCGCAATGTATAAATTGCATTGTTTGTGCCCTTTCCTTCCACAAATCCATACTGTTCTTCACTAATTTCCATTTTTATTTTCTTTTTGGTTCTTCTCATTATGATTCTGAGTAGAAGCTTAGTGATATGGTTTATAAGGTTAATTGTACGAAAATCTTCACAATCAATTGCTCCTGGTCTTTTTGGTATAGCTATAAATACAGATTTCAGCATATCACTGGGTAAATATCCACTGCTGTAAATATCATTCAACATTTTGGTTAATATATCTACTCCAAATTCTCCCAATACTTCTAATTCTTCTATTGTGATTTCATCTGGCCCAGCTGTTTTTCCTTTCTTCATACGTTTCATAGCGTCAGCGACTTCTTCTTTCAGAATAGGTGGCCCTTCTAAGTTACTATCTTCTGTTAATTCTGCCCTTTCTCCTTCATATAATTCTCTTATATACTCATTCCACCTCTTCATTATAGCATCTTCCTCTAATATTATCTTTCCTGTTTTTGATTTCAAACACCCTGTATTTATTCTTATTTTTTTTCCTGTAAGCTCACTGATTTGTCTGTGCATATTTTTTGAATCTTTAATGGAATTTAATTCAATTTTTTTGCATTGCTCGTTTAACCAACTTTCTTTAGCCTTCCCACATTTATCTTTTATTTCTTTATTTATCTTAGCGTATTCTTGTTTGTCATTTTTATACTGTTTTCTTTTGTCCATCAGGTTTAAGATATCTTCATTCATCCATTTTTTCTTAGCTATTTTGCCTCTCTCTGGTAATACTTCTTTGCTAGTTTGATGAATGGAGTCCCTTAACATTTCCCATTGTTCATCTATACTCTGTATTTTAGTTATTGCATTGTACCTATTTTTCACAGTCACTCTGTATTGTTCTTGCATTTCTTTATCTATTTTTAGAACCTCTTTATTAAGTCTCATGTTCTTAACCATTTTTTTCCCTCTCTTTAATCTTACTTTTATTTGTCCACATAGTGGTACATGATCACTATTACAGTCAGCACCAGGCATTGTCTTTACATTAATTAAAGAATTTCTAAATCTTTTATTAATTAGTATGTAGTCAATTTGGTTGCGTATTTTCTTATCAGGGCTTATCCATGTGTACAGTCGTCTTTTATGGTGTTTAAACCATGTGTTTCCAATTATCATATCATTGATATTTGCCCATTCTATTAGCTTTTCCCCTCTTTCATTTCTTGTACCTAAACCATAATTCCCCACTACATCCTCCATTTTTCCCTGTCCTACTTTTGCATTAAAATCACCAAGTATTATCTTTATTTCTTGTGATCCAATTTCAGCCATCGCCATTTCTATTTCGTCGTAAAAGTGTTGTATTTCTTCATCACTACTGCTTGCTGTTGGTGCATATACTTGTAAAATATTTATGTCTATTGGTTTGCCTTTGATTTTTACCATAATAACTCTATCTGAAATACACCAGTATCCATTAATTGACTTGGCTGTTTTTTCGTCTAATATTATTCCTACACCTTTTTCATGTGTATCCCCTCCAGAATAAATTATTGTGTGATTGTCAGCTATAATTTTGCCCGATCCCTTCCATCTCATCTCACTAACGCCTAGTATATTCATTTTCATGCTATCCATCTCTCTTAGAACATTGGTCAACTTTCCTAGCTCATTTAATGTCCTAACATTACATGTTCCTACTCTAAATTTATTTATTTTAGTTAAGATTTTGCCATCAGTAGCTGGATGACGGTCTGGTGTCACCTGTGGCTCATGACTGTCCCTACCGGACGAGGATGCCCTAAGACAGCCATTAACGTCCTTCACTAACTTTGATTTATGTTTTGCCATGAAGTCTTGGGAAGATAATGTGGTGGTTTCCCCTTGATTTCCACATTCACATGGTGGTCTTTTTACCTCTGCTTTTGACAGCCATTTCCGACTGCAAGGACAAGTGAGTGCCCTGCTCTGCTCAGCTGCAGAGGTGTCCACTTATTCTGGTGGATACTCGGTCCCCAGAGCTGTGTTAGCCACACCGTGGTGTGTTTCCATCCTCTACCGCGGGGAGGTGCAGTTGGGATTTTCCCTTCATAAAGTTATGGTCTCTGACCAAAACTCTCCAATACTTTTAGAGGATTTGTCCGATATGGAAATATTATTTCACGATGTCAGCGACTAATGGGAAATATTAAAGAAATCAGTCAACGAAGCTTCGTAAACAACTATCCCAAATATGAAGATGATGGGCCATAAGAAATGGATGACGGAAGACATCTTAACATTCATGGAAATGATAAGAAATAACAAAATATAATTGTGAATAATATGAAGACATTCACCGGTAAATTAGGAAATTGTGCAAAGAGGCTAAAGAAGCATGGCTTGAGGAAAATTGTAGGGAACTTGAAAACCAACACAACACCCAGAATACCAAATTAATGCACAAAAGAATTAATGACATCACTAACAAAAGAACACACACATCAACAGGTTGCCTAACAACCAAAGATGGCAAAATCATAATAGAAAACGATCAGATTCTACACGCGTGGTCAGTTTATGTGAAAGACCTTTATGATGATACAAGAGAGGAACAGTATGATATTCGGGATAATAATGAGGGACCATGAAGTAGGTCAATATCCTGTGATAGATTCGGCAGCGGATCGCGTAGCGCTAGTTACTTAGGAGGTATGTGAGCCGGTCGTTCAGAAAGCAATGGCATTTACTCAACGTAAAACTTGCCAAGACAACAACAGCAGCTGAAAAATGCTGGTGTTGACTACAATGTCCTGTAAAGGATATGCGAAAAAAGGTCAATATCAGCATATTAAGAGAGGAGTGCGACAGGGATGAGTAATGTCTCTAGATCTTTATTTCCCTACATAGTGAAAATATTTTTTAGAAATTTAGAAGATATAAGAGGAATGGGGGGACGTAACATCAGTAACATTAGATGCGCGGAAGATATATTATTGATTGCAGATAATGAGCAGGATCTGCAACATTTAGAAGATGCGATTGTTGCACCGTGAACAACCAGGATTAGAATTAAATTGTAAGAAGACACAGCTTATGGTCGTAACTAGGAAGAATGAAATACCACAATGTAATATATAGGTAAATGGGAATATTCTTAAATAAGTGAATCGGTACAATTATCTCGGAACAGTCATAACAACTGATGGGAGATGCCTTGAAGAGATTAGAACAAGAATCGCCATGGCGAAAGTAAACTTTTGCAAGATGTAAATCATACTGACCAGTATAAATAAAGATGTCAATTGCAACGAGGAAAAGAGTGTCAAAGTGCTACACAGAATCTGTACTTTTGTATGGATGTTGTTTAAGTTCAGATTAAGTAAAATATAAGGCCCATATTCTATTCCAGCGCCCATGTCTTACCGGGACCTTTAGGAAAGCAATGAAAAAGTCTTAAGTCTTACAAAACAGGTTAAGAGGATCGACTTCACTTCCCCGAGTTTTATCCCATAAAACGTCGCACAAAGCAGAAACTCCGTAGCTCCAGCGGCGACCCCCAGGAGTCTCAGAGGAAAGCAACGAATATTACTACACCGTAATCTACAATATAGGTCGTAAGAAGTGACCGGGGGGGGGGGGGGGGGTGGTCTGGGGCTAACTGCCCCATTCCCTAGAAAACCTTTAGCCACAAAATCCAACCAATCACGAACAAGATAAAAGTAAATAAGAAAGAATAGCCAAGCCGACCAATCGGAAAGGGGGATCCTCTAGAAAAGACAGGGCGCGATGCGAAGACAGCCACAAGGAGTCCGGCTCTCAGGTTTTGAGAAGAGAAAAACAGAAATGAATCACACGGAGAGAGCTGCATAGGATAGCTAAAGATATGAGGACGTGGAGTGAACTGGTTGGGGAACTATGCTCCAATGAGGAATACAAGGTCAAAGAAGAGATTAGTCCAGAACCGACATGGCATCACTCGGGACATTCCCATGAGTGCGCCGTCCTCGTCTTCAACAGCCAGCAAAGAGTCTCAAAACTGATGGTGCCAGTAGCGGTCCGATAGTGTGTCCGTCAGGCCTTTTTTAAGTCCTGAGTGTCGGCCAGATCCTCTGGCCACTTCCTGCAACACCACTCTCTCCAGGCAGGTATGATCTATCTGTTCTTTTGCAATATACACACAATCCCAACGGGCACGCCTGCCGTATGATGCACCAATACCCCACAAATGGGTGCAGACCCAGCCAATCCGTCCGTCTGCTCGTTTCCCACCACACCAGCATGTCCTGGGGAAATAACCCAACAGGTAATCTTGTTGCCACTATGCCCGAAACATACCTACCTTCCCCTTTCTCACCATATTGTGAGAGTCCTTCACAATCACGCCTTGTCTGTGCTGTTTGTCCTCCTGCCAGCGGGACACCACCGTGACTACCTCCACCTTCATTCTCAGACTAGATGTTGTGGTATCATATGCCAGGCTCTCCTGCACCAAACACAGTCCATCAACCTTCGCAATGAACGCCAAGGCACTTCTTTTACCCCCTAACACAGAGCCGTCCGTGCAGATATAGTGAAAGAAGAAGAGGAAGAAGAAGAAGACCCCGTTCCTGTATTTGTACAAGCCATTTCTGGTAATATGTGTGTTGATTGGAAGTTGAATATTCTTCATGAATAAACTGATCTGAAGCAAGGAGTATTTATTTCCAATCATGATTTGAAATGTCATCATCTCATCTCATCTCATGTCATCTCATCTCATCTCATCTCAACTCATCTCATCTTGTTCCTCTTGTACCTTGCGGTATCGAGGTGAAGTATAAACAGCGGGAGAGTGCCCATTTATGGGGTTCATGTATCAAGATTCCCATGGACTCTGTTATCCCCGCAGTCCATGGTTTACATAGTCGATCTCTTCTTCTGATTCTGTTAGGTCTAAACATCATTGCTTCTTGTGTACTGTCAGTTGGTAGCCAAGTTATGTGGCCACATCATTTCACTTGCTGTTTTCTAGTGAAATCTATAACTGCTATATCCTCCGCTATAGCCCTGATTTCATCATTTCTGATAATTTGTTTTTCTTCTTGATACGTTGAGTATTCTTCTCAGGAATCTCATTTCCGTTATTGTAATTTTTCGCCTCTCTTTTTCTGCCATTGTCAAGATTTGGCATCGATAGTATAGAATTTGCAGGAAGATTGTGTATGACCCACAAATGCGTTTGCAAAAAAATTTGTTCTTGAGCGCGTGCTCAAAACGTTCCAGCCACGTGAGTGAATACTTTTGTTTATCCAAGAATCTGCTCACGTGATCCAGCTGTTTAACCTAACTTTTCACGCGCACACTCTAGTGGAGCAAATACCAGAGCAAGGTCATCAGAAGCTGCCAGCAGTGCCAGTCTTAGCAAAAACGGGAGACAAAATATGTGAGCAGAAATCCAGAGGCGTGTCCGAATGCATGCTATAAGGGGAAAAACATATTAAAGATGGGTTTAATGATCACGGGATTAAGTCTTGATTTTTTTCCTATTGAAATGTGTTAGTTTCCCCGTGGTAGCCTCCGGAAGTGATTGCGATCAACTATGAAAAAACTGTGAGATATATGTCTCATGATGCAGCTCCTGTCTCACTTGACAGTGGTAGAGTGTCTGGTGAGTTGCAATAACCCCAAGAGCTATGCCGACGGTATGGCCTTCCATGTCGGACAGGTCAAGGGATAGGAATCAGAAGAAGAGGGACACAAACCTGCTGCCTTGTGGTAAGACTGCTGACAGTCAAAGGCTAGGGAGAGCACAGCCGAAAAATGATTTCAGAATTCGTATGTATATAAACGACGAAAAAATCAATCCGCACATTCAGTCTGCAATATTTCGTAGATGATGTTGTTGCACACAATGAACAACTAGGGTTAGAATTAAATTTCAAGAACACACAGATTATATTGTCACTAGAAAGAAGGAAATACCACAATGTAATATACACGTAAATGGGAATATTCTTAAACAAGTGAATCGGTACAACTATCTCGGAACAGTCATAACATCTGATGGGAGATGCCTTGAAGAGATTAGAACAAGAATCGTCATGGCGAAGGCAGCCTTTTGTCAGATGGAAAGCATACTGACCAATACAAAGATGACAATTTCTACGAGAAACAGAATGTTGAGGTGCTACATAGAACCTGTACTTC
This sequence comes from Cepaea nemoralis, assembly GCA_014155875.1. Lineage (NCBI taxonomy): Eukaryota > Metazoa > Mollusca > Gastropoda > Stylommatophora > Helicidae > Cepaea > Cepaea nemoralis. Next base: position 183,777 of record JACEFZ010001966.1, on the reverse strand, counting down.
TGTATGGATGTGATGCGTGGACAATGAACAGACAAGTTGAAAAATAATCCAATGGCTGTGGAAATGTGGTTTCCGAGAAAAATACAAAGAATACCACGGACAGACAGAAAAATAAATGACCAAGTCCTACATGAAACATACGGAAACCGTTAACTGATTAGAGAAATTAGACGTAGACACTCACATTTTCGGACACGTTATGAGAAGAAATAAATTAGAGAACTTGGTGACGACTGGCAAGATTGAAGGAAGAAGAACAAGGGGAAGACAGAGAAATAAATACCTGGGTGGTTTGGCTACATGGTATGGTAGAGACAAAATCACGAGCTGATCCACGACTCTGGCGATCGTGTGAGATTGCGAAACATTACCGCCCACGCTTAAAGTAATGGCACATGATGATGATGGCAGTTAGTCTTTCGCTAGGTATTTTATTTTCATTGTATTGTATTGTATTGTATTGTATTGTATTGTATTCATTGTGTTCCAATGTCAATATCGGTTGGCATATAAGTTGTTCATGTTCCTGTAGTGTTGTTTATAACTTGTATGTCCGCTGGAGAAGATTTTCACTGAAACGTTCTGTTGTGTGTGCGTCTTTCGTTTCTCTCGTTCCCGTGTCGCAGTTTACGTTCAAATGATGATTACTATAAGTTTGTAACGTGGGCGTACATTTAAATAGTTTAAAGGTTTAAAGATGGGGAGAATACATTGGATCTTTTCCCCAGGACATGCGGGTGTGTTGGGAAACAAGCAGTTCGACAGATTGGCTGGATCTGAATCACTGGGTGGGGTAGTTGAGTTGAGTTGAGCTAAGAACTGACATCATTACACTCAGGACATTCCCATACGCGCTCCGTCCCCTCGTTAAACAGCCAGAGAAGAGTCATACTACTAATCGTTCCCACCGCTATCTGATTGAAAGTTCTCCTGGTCTTCCCTCTCAGTTTTGAGATTCTTCCAGAACACCTGCCGAGCCCCCGCAATCTCATTCTGTTCTCAATCTGTTCCCCCACCTTCTCCACCTGGTCCCACAGACGCTCTCCCTTGTTTATAAGTAATCTACCACCAAGAGATGCATTCCCTGCCAGTCTATCAGCCTGTTCATTTCCCCCCCCCCCCCCCCCCCCCCCCCCCGCACCTCTGCATGGCCAGAGCAAAAAAATCCTTACAATTCTCACAATCTGTAACCTCTGACGCGAGGTGAGCCATTCCACACGAAACATTCATTTCATTGGGCGGGGTAGTAGTGCTTGATAAGACAAATTCGATCGTGTGTAGTGTGGACGAACAGATACACCAGCATTGCCAGGAGAGAATGGTGCGACAAGGAGTGACCAGAGGATCTGACCGACACTCGGTGCTCCCAGGAAAGGCCAGACGGACACAAGATCAGACTGCAACTTTTAGGGTACCATTAGTATGTTGACTCTTCGCTGATTATTGAAGATGAGGACAGAGCACTTCTGGGAATGTCTCAAGAGCTGTGATGTCGGCTCCTGACTCAACTCAAGGTTTAAAGGCGAGAGGGTCTGCTTCATTGAACCGAGGTTTATTCCATATGGCTCGGTCTCTCTCACCTTCTCTCTCTCACCTTCTCTCTCTCACCTTCTCTCTCTCACCTTCTAACTCTCACCTTCTCTCTCTCACCTTCTTTGTCTCTCCTTCTCTCTCTCCTTCTCTTTCACTGTCTCTCTTTCTTCTTCTCTCCATCCTTGCAGCAGGAATTAAATAGTGTAGTTAACTGGAGTCATGCAAATCGCATGCAAATTAACATTTCTAAAACAAAATCTATGTTAATAGCAACCAAGAAAAAACTTCACATTCTAAACTCACAGAGAATTCTCCGGTTGCACATTGGTAGCACGCCTATAGAGAGTGTAACCGAGCACAAAGCACTGGGTCTATCATAGATCAAAATCTAACTTTTAATTCCCATGTTCATGCTCTCGTTAAACAAGTAGCCAAATAAGTATACAAACTTGCCAAAATTAAACACTTCCTTGATGAAAGCACAAGAAAGATATTCTATACTTCCCACATACAAACACATATTGATTATTGCTCCACAATCTGGGATGGATGCTCCAAATCAATAACAAAACGCCTTTATTCACTCAAGAAAAGGGCAGTGCGTTTAATTAAGCTTACCGACAATTCTAACCTACATGAACGTTTTCGCTTAAAGTCGCTTAAAAGTCGACAGAGTCGACTTCATTGTATCGGGTTTTATTCCATATGGCTCGGTCTATTTCTGCAGCACGGAAAGCGTCGCACAAAGCACGAACTCCGTAGCTCTAGCGACGACCCACAGGAGTCTCCGAAAAATTTCACTCGTTAACGGAAGGAGGTGGCCCGGAATCGAACCCACAACCTTCGGAGCCCGAGTCAAACGACTTGACCACTTTGCCACAGAGACTCCCAATGTCTTCAGTTACTGCCACTCTACAAACGTTTACTTGTTAATAAGGCTAAACTAATACACAAAATCCTATTTCCAAACGCTCCAAGCTACCTTTGGCCATTGTTCAAATATAACGCAAAACATAGCGAAGGACTAAACATACTTCATGTCCCTAAACCTAAGATAGACTTATACAAAACAAGCTTAGCATACTCTGCCACTCAGTTGTGGAACAATCTTCCACAAGAAATCGCAGACACCACCAATTATTATACATACAGTGGCAACCTGTTTAAACACTAACTCAGTACAGACTAAATGCTCCCCTAAAAATAAAAACAAAAATAATGGTAAATTATCTCAAACGACAACTAGCTAATAAACATTCCCATATGTATGGTAAGTTACACCTTCCTTAGATATTTATAATGCCCATGTTAAAAATTGCTTTAGTGTTATGTTTTGTGCGTTTTAATGCATTTTATTCTTTTGTTGTCTAAGATTAGCTTCAAAAGTGATGTTGAATAAAATGATGATTAAGAGGAAAGCGAGAAGAAGGGCAGAATGTCAGAAGGGCCTGCGTGCCCAATTCTTAACCCTTTGAAAATAAAGTTTATTCGTTCGTTTGTTCGTTCGTTCGTTCATTCTCCTTCTCTCTCTCTCTCCTTCTCTCTCACTTTCTCTTTCTTCTTCTCTCTCCTTCTCTCACCCCTTCTCTGTCTCTCAGCTACTCTCCCAGCTTCTCTCTCTCACCTTTTCTCTCCCACATTCTCTCTCACACCTTCTCTCTCTCTCAGTTTCTTTCTCTCCCTCCTTCTCTCTCACCTTCTCTCTCTTCCTCCCCTTGGTGTGTGTGTGTGTGTGTGTGTGTGTGTGTGTGTGTGTGTGTGTGTGTGTGTGTGTGTGTGTGTGTGTGTGTGTGTGTGTGTGTGTGTGTGTGTGTGTGTGTGTGTGTGTGTGTGTGTGTGTGTGTGTGTGTGTGTGTGTGTGTGTGTGTGTGTGTGTGTGTGTGTGTGTGTGTGTGTGTGTGTGTGTGTGTGTTGTGTGTGTGTGTGTGTGTGTGTGTGTGTGTGTGTGTGTGTGTGTGTGTGTGTGTGTGTGTGTGTGTGTGTGTGTGTGTGTGTGTGTGTGTGTGTGTGTGTGTGTGTGTGTGTGTGTGTGTGTGTGTTCGTACACACAAGGTTAAAACTTATCTCAGAATGTAAAGGCTCTCTGTATACAAATTCAATAGTCCCATACATTAGAAATGAAAAACACAAATCGGGACATACAATCGAATGACTCGGTCCTCGGGGTTGCCTTACAAGGAATGACTCATCGACTGCAAGGCTTCAGCAGGTTATTCACTTCGACATTGGGTCGTTCCATGGCTGCGGTGTGTGTGAAGCAGTTTCACAAGATACGACATTGATTTCAGCCTATAGTTCCACACAACAATTCGAATCAACAGAGAAATAAAGGCTGGTGTATGAATTATGTAATAAACAAGAACCATATAGTTGTTAGTTGTGTTTGCAAAATTGTAAACTTTTGAAGTTAGTGGATGTTTTCAAGGGAACTTAATGGCCATCAATGGCTCGAAAGGCGGAAAAAGAAATGACAACGAAATAAAGACAACAGTTGCTGATAATAATAATAGCAATAGTGATGCCGCTTCTGCTGCTGCTGCTGCTGCTGAAGATGATGATGATGATGAAGATGATGATGATGATGATGATGATGATGATGAAGATGATGATGATGATGATGATGATGATGATGATGATGATGATGATGATGCTAACTATATTTTCACTGTTACCGTCATAAAAATCAACATCATTATTAATACTAGAACATTTAAAATAAAATTGTAATGACTTCTGCGTGATCTTTTTGTCACATCCAGGCTACTGCACAATCCGATCTGATGATGGTAACTTAGACCAAAGATGGCACTCTCGTATATCATTATCACCGCCATCATCACCATCATCATCGTCATCAAAACTGCCATTATCATTATCTTCATCATCACTATACTCATCACTCTACGCTATTTCGACCAGCGGGGCTGTCATGATTGGTCATCTCATACAATCAAAGAGCCTTGGCTCAAGTCTGTGTTGTGGCCCCAGTATGTCATCTGGTCAAGCCGTTCAGGTATTTATCCCTTGTCTTCCCTATTCTATTTTCCTCATCAATTTTGGCCAGCTGTCACAACATTTTCAAGTTTAATTTTCTTATAATGCGCCCAAAAATCTCGACTTTCCATGTATAATTTCTCTATTTACGGATTTCCACTACTTATTGAAGGTCAGTGCGTTCGTTTTTCTGTCAGTCCATGGCATTCTTTGCATTTTTCTTAGAATTCATAATTCCACTGCTATTAGATTTTTCTCGGCTTTTCTACCTATTGTCCTAATTTCATATGCATATAACTGTATAGATTCTATTTACCACTTTAACTCTTTTTCTCTGAGTTTTTGTGGCTTAGTTTTCCATCTTACAAAGGTTTCTTTTGCCATGACAATTGTGTTCTTATCTCTACAAGGCCTCTCTCGCCAGGTAGATAAACACTGTTCCCAGTTACTAAAATATTAAATTGTGGTATGTCTTTCTTTCTGGAGATGCTGTATATTCTGTCCATTGTCTACAATCGTTACTGTATCATCTGCACATCTTGCATTGTTGATGTATGCACACCAATAGAAATTGCTCTCTTGTCTTCTAAATTGCTAATGTTTTCACTTTATTGGCGGGAAAAGATTTCGAGGCATCTCTTTGTTTCCCTTAGATCTTTGTGATGTGACCCAATGCGCTAATTGTTCGATGGTAATCACATTCCAAGGCTTGTGATTTCTTCGGGATTGAAATAAGTATAAGATTTACCCAGAGAACACCTGGCCAAACCCTAACCTGCACAGTTCGCGGGGATTGCGCTAACCAGGCAGCTTCAATTCCTCAGGCTCAAAGTCCCTCCTGTCCTAGACCACAAGGTATTATGGGCAGTAAATGGCAGCTTTCCGACAGTTACCCAATATCGTGTATTGGTTCAGTAGCCCGAAGGCCTGGTCTGTTTCATAATCTTCTAAGGCATTCATCAAAGATGTGATTTCATAAGTCATATGTACCCGGGGTCTTGCCGAGTTTCAACAGTTTAAGGGAATTCTGAACTTCCAGCTTCAAAATTGGCGGTCCTTCATTGTCATTGGAAATATAAAGTTGATCTATCTTATCCGGCAATATCAAACTGTTCTTCACTTCCATCGCTGTACAGTTTTTCACATACTCCGATAATGTGTTTAAAGTCTGATAATTGTGAGTTTGCTTTCTTTGGTTTTCATGCAACCCATTAATTTGGGTATTCTTTTATTAGTGAGGCCATTAATTATGTTGTGCATTGATTTGGTGTTCTACCCCCGCTGGTGACTTGCGGGATAACTGAGCCGGCCGCTCAGAAAGCAATAGCAAACTGCTGAGCGTAATCTTGCCAAGAAATCAACAATCAACTGAAAGATGCTGATGTTGACAGCTATGTCCTATAAAGGATATGCGAATTAAAAAAAAAAAAATTGATTTGGTAATTTGTATGATGTGTTGTTCCCTGCAATTTTGGTCAAGACATGTTTCTTTTGCATTTTAACATAATTGTTCGTTTTATTTGAATCTATTCATATTAATCATTTGACATCTGCTGTACAATCTCCAGAACAATAATTTTTTTGTTGGGTGCACATAATAAGGTTATATGCTAAATCTCATCATTTTCCCTCAGTTGGTTACTGAGAAATGGAATTTTATATTGGGGCAGACAAAAGTAAACAGACTATAGACGCCTCCAAATGGTGACAGCGCATTGCTGCAGGAACAAGTGCACTTCGACGTATGACCAACTAGACCGGTCGGTAACTAAAGCTTTTAATCTGTATATTGTCTAGTGCGTCCTCTTGTCCCTAATTCTCCTATTTCTATGCGCGCCAAACAACAACATATGTGTGTTTATTTATGAACTGTCTTAGTGACCTCAAAGGGTTCACCAATTGATTTATCTAGTTGATCATGCTTCTTCAAAGTGCACTTGTTCCTGCAGCGAGGCGCTATCTCGTCATTTGGAGATGACAGGTTCGACAGGGTCGGTAACTATAGCTTTCACTATGTATGTTGTCTAGTGCGTCCTGTAGTCTCTAATTATTTCCCATTGTATAAACTGACTTGGTGGCCTCAAAGGGTTCCCCACTTGATATTTATGAGTTAATCAGATGACATGCATCTATTAAATGCAAGAGTGGAAGAGACTAACGAAAAGCGTTAGTCGGGCCCAGGCGTGAAAGGAACATCGCGGGACGAAAGCCAGAGCTGGCGATGGCGAATCATATTGCTGCCAGAGTCCACTTATTTAAATTTATTATTTTCATGTAGAGTTTTTCATGTAGTTGTATCTGTGTGTGTTTGTTATTTCTGTGCTGAGGAAGGCTTTGACCGCAATGTTAATTTTGCTACTTGTGATCGCGTCCTAGTAAAGTTTACAGTCTACTATACTTCTCGTTGCTTCAAGATTGACATCCCAGATTTCATGAGCAAGAAGAAAACAAAGAGACAAATATCTGGATGGCTTGGCCATATGACATAGTCGAGGCAAGAGCACAGATCTCATCCATGATCGTGTGAGATGGCTAACCCGACCGTGCCCGCCCGTGCTTATCGGCATGGCACATGATGGTGATGCCATGAGGAGATAACTTAAAAACTGAATTACAGCGGGCAATAACCACAATTCAATCATGACCTTTCTATGGGCAACAATCCCTTTAGAATTAATATCCGAAATGTGGCTGACTCGGTCATTGGATTATTAATCTGAGACTGGGATGGGGCCTAATTATAACTTCTCGTTCTGAGATTGAACGGGTAATTGGGAAAAGTATATGACATGAGTGGCAAACTTGATGGCAAGAGGAAGACAACAAGATACATGCGTTGAAGGTTGGACACGGGATAAGAACACAGATTTGATTCATGCAGGGCTGGTGATCATGCCCCCCCCCCCCACCCCACACATCCCCTTCCTTGTCGCACGCTTATCGGCAAGACACATGGTGATAATGATGAATAAAAACACGACATCAAGAACTTACCGTTAAACGGCACACACTCTGTGACAAAGCTGTGTTGAGGTATTTGTCAGATGCCCCGTGACCGATGCGTTTGGACGAAATAACGAACGCCTGTCTGTTTCCTCGTACAGAGAGATGCCGGGTCTATCCAATTATCCAAGCAGAGCAGGGGCACCGGCGGGCGTTCACTTAATGAGGAAGCCGCGGTGAGTGGTTGGGCGCTACCGTGTCGCACGGTGAGCTTCGGCGGTGACTCAGTCCAGGCTGGAGTAACTAGGTCACAGTACAGTGATCGTTAGTCACAGCTTTAGCAGTCAGGGTGACTTCTGTCAGTGATCAAATCAGTTTATGCCAACGGCGGGTATGCTGTGAACAAACGGAAACGTGCTGTCAAGTAAGGTACATAGTAAGGGACCAGTTTACAGGTCATAAGGCAAGGCGTATTGGTGCCAGGCCTATACAGTTATTTATTAATCGGTACTTCTGGGGTGACGCAGTCAATATGACGCCGCACGCCTTCATTTTCCCAAAACAATTTCTGGTACACATCTGAGGCTAGGTCAAACTGGATGTATATACAGAGAGGAAGGAGATAGAGGAAGAGAGCTTGAGAAGATTCTTGACAGTATTGTGTCATCATTATTATCATCTTATTGCAGTGCCTTGCCGTGTAAGACTATATATATCGTCGATTGTTTTCGGACGGTTTATCAACAAAAACTTTGTCATTGAATATATAACTGTCTCTTCATCCATCCATCAATTCATCCATTAAACTATCTGTCTGTCTGTCCGTCCGTCCGTCCGTCCGTCCGTCTGTCTGTCTGTCTGTCTGTCTGTCTGTCAGTCTGTCTGTCTGTCTGTCTGTCTGTCTGTCTGTCTGTCCACTTGTCTGTCCATCCACCTACCCTCCTCTAATCCACCCACCCACCCGTCCGTCCGTCCGTCTGTCTATTCATGCAACCATCCAACATTCCATACATCAATCCATCCATCGATCCACCCAACCATCCATCCATCCACCCACGCAAGAATCCACGCATCCATCGACCCATTCATCCATCTACCCAACCACCCACCCATCCATTCACCCATCCTTTCACTCATCCATCCCCCCCCACCCATCCACCCATCAATCCATTCATCTATGAATCTATCCACCCACGCATCTATCCATCCACATATCCGTCCATCCATCTACCCATCCATCCATTCACCATAAATCCGCCCATCTACCCATCCATCCATTCAGTCATCCATCCATCCATCCATCCATTGTCATCCATCCATCCATCCATCAGCCCATCCAACCATCAGTCCATCCATCCATCCATCCATTCACCATAAATCCGTCCGTCCGTCCATCCATCCATCCATCCATTCACCATAAATCCGTCCGTCCGTCCGTCCGTCTATCCATCCATCCATCCATCCATCCATCCATCCATCCATCTGTCTATATATCAAGCCATCTGCACCTCATTCACAACCTTCAGGAGATGCGGTAACTAGTTCGCTTCTTGTCCTTCAGAGCAAAGGCATGCTCCTATCTGACAACTCGGTGTGTTGAATGGATGCTCTGACCTGATTTTGAAACCGACCATGATAGTTAGAATTCAGTCGCGATTTTATTTACCCGATGTAGATTTTGATCAGTCTGAGCTGACATATATACTTCTCTACAACAAAACTTCTTAGAAATGGAAAACTAGGCTAATCAAATGCTGTGTATATTCAACATTACTATACAATTAAACCATAAATTATCGCTAAACAGTGTGGATTTGTAGAGGGCCCAAACAATGACATATTTATTTCCGGGACACTATTAGAAAGAGCTATAGAGTAAAAAGATATATGTACTTATGCTTCATAGACCACATAAAAGTGTTTTATTATGTGAAAGATGAAGTAATACTCAAACTACTTGAGTACCTACACATTGGCGGCAAAGATTTGCGAATAATAAAGAACATTTATTAGCAGCAAACAGTAGCCGAGAGAATCAACATTTCAGCGCATGAAGAAGGACAAGATCTATAACACAACAAGCAATGAAGTACACACCATATGGAACCAGGATTAGAGGCCGACCATGTAAACAATGGACGGAGGGAGTCCACGGGAATCTTGATACATGAAGCACATAAACGGGCACTCTCTCGCTGTTTATGCTTCACATCGACGGCGCAAGATACCAGAGGAATAAGATCAAATGATGATGATGATTATGACGACGACGACGAGGATTCTGTTATTTTATAACAATCGTAAAAAGTTATATTTATGTGCTGATCAAGATGATCGCAAGCAGTCTAACACATCATGTATAAACACAAATCTGCATGTGACACCGTATTTGAGAACTTGTAAGTTCAACTTAGCACTCGACGTGGCCGAAAGGGTAACAACCCGCTAGCTCTCAAACTTCCCGTGCGCTGATGAAGGCATTCATCTCCTACAGTCAGTTGGACTTAAACGTGAATTCTCGTTCAGAAAGCATTGGTAAACTACTAGCGCTGAACGTAAACTTGACTAGAAACCCACATTGGGGTTCATCGCTCCGTCCTGAAAAGGAAAGGCAATATTAAAATACAACGCAGATTACAGTCGTGGCCTGTCCCAGCACAGGGACGATTTACTGCATGTCACTCATGATATTATCTATAGTTAATTATGACACAATAACATGTACACACCAGAGATATGTCCAACGGGTTCTGCGGAGCCCTAGCCGTGCAGAGAGGCGACCTTTGGCGACAAATTCGTGAAGTCGGGGTGGAGGACTGCAGACTTCGCTGGAACTAACCGGGTCTGTGCCTGCAGCAGAAGTCTTGTTATTCATCAGTGGAACCAGACTGTCGGCGACTCGCTGTCCAGGGTTGTATTCAACGCTACCAGTCTCCCAGGCGATGTTGCATCATTTGTGGTTGTGGGGAACTAGGAGGGGAGGGATAGACAGATGAAAGGACGGAAAGGCGGACGGTCAGATAGGCAGGAAAAGAAAAAAAACATACAAACGGACGGACGGACCGTAGGACAGAGAGACAGGCAAGCAGACGACCAGACAGACAGACAGTGCCTGGGGAAAGTTCACCGTGGCCGGACGGATAAGAGCCCTCGCTCTTAAGCTTCCGGTATGCTATTGCTGGTCAGTTGGACTAAAATGTTGACGTCTCGTCCTTGACTTGGGGGCGTAAATTAAAGTACCTCCGAAGTCGGAGTGGATTCGCCTGATGGCGGAGGGACATTGGTAACAGGCAAAACTAATCACATACACCAGTCCAGAGCTCTAGAAGTAGTATGTGATGTATGGACTACGCTTGAGTTCAAAGCTCAGAGCTAGCGGGAAAATAAAGGCTTGGGGAATTCTGCCTGTTCACCTCTTCAGTCTGTAATATTGTGCCTACTGGATCCAGGGAGCTCATCAGTCTGTAATATTGTGCCTACTTGATCCAGTGAACTCATCAGTCTGTAACATTGTGCCTACTGGATCCAGGGAGCTCATCAGTCTGTAACATTGTGCCTACTGGATCCAGGGAGCTCATCAGTCTGTAACATTGTGCCTACTTGATCCAGGGAGCTCATCAGTCTGTAACATTGTGCCTACTTGATCCAGTGAACTCATCAGTCTGTAACATTGTGCCTACTTGATCCAGGGAGCTCATCAGTCTGTAATATTGTGCCTACTTGATCCAGTGAACTCATCAGTCTGTAACATTGTGCCTACTGGATCCAGGGAGCTCATCAGTCTGTAATATTGTGCCTACTTGATCTAGTGAACTCATCAGTCTGTAACATTGTGCCTACTGGATCCAGTGAACTCATCAGTCTGTAACATTATGCCTACTGGATCCAGAGAGCTCATCAGTCTGTAACATTGTGCCTACTGGATCCATGGAACTCATCAGTCTGTAACATTGTGTCTACTGGATTCAGGGAGCTCATCAGTCAGTAACATTGTGTCTACTGGATTCAGGGAGCTCATCAGTCTGTAACATTGTGCCTACTGGATCCATGGAACTCATCAGTCTGTAACATTGTGCCTACAGGATTCACTGAGCTCATCAGTCTGTAACATTGTGCCTACTGGATTCAGGGAGCTCATCAGTCTGTAACAGTGTGACTACTGGATCCACTGAGCTCATCAGTCAGTAACAGTGTGACTACTGGATCCGCTGAACTCATCAGTCAGTAACATTATGCCCCTACTGGATTCAGGGAGCACATCAGTCTGTAACATTGTGCCTACTGGATCCAGTGAACTCATCAGTCTGTAACATTGTGACTACTGGATTCAGGGAGCTCATCAGTCAGTAACATTGTGTCTACTGGATCCAGTGAACTCATCAGTCTGTAACATTGTGACTACTGGATCCATGGAACTCATCAGTCTGTAACATTGTGTCTACTGGATTCAGGGAGCTCATCAGTCTGTAATATTGTGCCTACTGGATCCATGGAACTCATCAGTCTGTAACATTGTGCCTACTGGATTCAGAGAGCTCATCAGTCTGTAACATTGTGCCTACTGGATCCAGGGAGCTCATCAGTCTGTAACATTGTGCCTACTGGATCCAGTGAACTCAGTCTGTAACATTGTGCCTACTGGATCCAGTGAACTCATCAGTCTGTAACATTGTGCCTACTGGATCCAGTGAACTCATCAGTCTGTAACATTGTGCCTACTGGATCCAGTGAACTCATCAGTCTGTAACATTGTGCCTACTGGATCCAGTGAACTCATCAGTCTGTAACATTGTGCCTACTGGATCCAGGGAGCTCATCAGTCAGTAACATTGTACCTACTGGATCCAGTGAGCTCATCAGTCTGTAACATTGTGCCTACTGGATCCAGGGAGCTCATCAGTCTGTAACATTTTGCCTACTGGATCCATGGAACTCATCAGTCTGTAACATTGTGATTACTGGATCCAGTGAACTCATCAGTCTGTAACATTGTGCCTACTGGATCCAGGGAGCTCATCAGTCTGTAACATTGTGACTACTGGATCCATGGAACTCATCAGTCTGTAACATTGTGTCTACTGGATTCAGGGAGCTCATCAGTCTGTAACATTGTGTCTACTGGATTCAGGGAGCTCATCAGTCTGTAACATTGTGCCTACTGGATACATGGAACTCATGTAACATTGTGACTACTGGATCCATGGAACGCATCAGTCTGTAACATTGTGTCTACTGGATTCAGGGAGCTCATCAGTCTGTAACATTGTGTCTACTGGATTCAGGGAGCTCATCAGTCTGTAACATTGTGCCTACTGGATCCATGGAAGTCATCAGTCTGTAACATTGTGCCTACTGGATTCAGGGAGCTCATCAGTCTGTAACATTGTGCCTACTGGATTCAGGGAGCTCATCAGTCTGTAACATTGTACCTACTGGATCCAGTGAACTCAGTCTGTAACATTGTGCCTACTGGATCCAGTGAACTCATCAGTCTGTAACATTGTGACTACTGGATTCAGGGAGCTCATCAGTCTGTAACATTGTGACTACTGGATTCAGGGAGCTCATCAGTCTGTAACATTGTGACTACTGGATCCAGGGAGCTCATCAGTCTGTAACATTGTGACTACTGGATCCAGGGAGCTCATCAGTCTGTAACATTGTTACTACTGGATCTAGGGAGCTTATCAGTCTGTAACATTGTGCCTACTGGATCCAGTGAACTCATCAGTCTGTAACATTGTGACTACTGGATCCAGGGAACTCATCAGTCTGTAACATTGTGACTACTGGATTCAGGGAGCTCATCAGTCTGTAACATTGTGACTACTGGATCCAGGGAGCTCATCAGCCTGTAACATTGTGCCCACTGGATCCAGGGAGCTCATCAGTCTGTAACATTGTGACTACTGGATCCAGGGAGCTCATCAGTCTGTACCATTGTGCCTACTGGATCCATGGAACTCATCAGTCTGTAACATTGTGTCTACTGGATTCAGGGAGCTCATCAGTCAGTAACATTGTGTCTACTGGATTCAGGGAGCTCATCAGTCTGTAACATTGTGCCTACTGGATCCATGGAACTCATCAGTCTGTAACATTGTGCCTACAGGATTCAGGGAGCTCATCAGTCTGTAACATTGTGCCTACTGGATTCAGGGAGCTCATCAGTCTGTAACAGTGTGACTACTGGATCCACTGAGCTCATCAGTCAGTAACAGTGTGACTACTGGATCCGCTGAACTCATCAGTCAGTAACATTATGCCCCTACTGGATTCAGGGAGCACATCAGTCTGTAACATTGTGCCTACTGGATCCAGTGAACTCATCAGTCTGTAACATTGTGACTACTGGATTCAGGGAGCTCATCAGTCAGTAACATTGTGTCTACTGGATCCAGTGAACTCATCAGTCTGTAACATTGTGACTACTGGATTCCATGGAACTCATCAGTCTGTAACATTGTGTCTACTGGATTCAGGGAGCTCATCAGTCTGTAATATTGTGCCTACTGGATCCATGGAACTCATCAGTCTGTAACATTGTGCCTACTGGATTCAGAGAGCTCATCAGTCTGTAACATTGTGCCTACTGGATCCAGGGAGCTCATCAGTCTGTAACATTGTGCCTACTGGATCCAGTGAACTCAGTCTGTAACATTGTGCCTACTGGATCCAGTGAACTCATCAGTCTGTAACATTGTGCCTACTGGATCCAGTGAACTCATCAGTCTGTAACATTGTGCCTACTGGATCCAGTGAACTCATCAGTCTGTAACATTGTGCCTACTGGATCCAGTGAACTCATCAGTCTGTAACATTGTGCCTACTGGATCCAGGGAGCTCATCAGTCAGTAACATTGTACCTACTGGATCCAGTGAGCTCATCAGTCTGTAACATTGTGCCTACTGGATCCAGGGAGCTCATCAGTCTGTAACATTTTGCCTACCGGATCCATGGAACTCATCAGTCTGTAACATTGTGATTACTGGATCCAGTGAACTCATCAGTCTGTAACATTGTGCCTACTGGATCCAGGGAGCTCATCAGTCTGTAACATTGTGACTACTGGATCCATGGAACTCATCAGTCTGTAACATTGTGTCTACTGGATTCAGGGAGCTCATCAGTCTGTAACATTGTGTCTACTGGATTCAGGGAGCTCATCAGTCTGTAACATTGTGCCTACTGGATACATGGAACTCATCAGTCTGTAACATTGTGACTACTGGATCCATGGAACGCATCAGTCTGTAACATTGTGTCTACTGGATTCAGGGAGCTCATCAGTCTGTAACATTGTGTCTACTGGATTCAGGGAGCTCATCAGTCTGTAACATTGTGCCTACTGGATCCATGGAAGTCATCAGTCTGTAACATTGTGCCTACTGGATTCAGGGAGCTCATCAGTCTGTAACATTGTGCCTACTGGATTCAGGGAGCTCATCAGTCTGTAACATTGTACCTACTGGATCCAGTGAACTCAGTCTGTAACATTGTGCCTACTGGATCCAGTGAACTCATCAGTCTGTAACATTGTGACTACTGGATTCAGGGAGCTCATCAGTCTGTAACATTGTGACTACTGGATTCAGGGAGCTCATCAGTCTGTAACATTGTGACTACTGGATCCAGGGAGCTCATCAGTCTGTAACATTGTCACTACTGGATCCAGGGAGCTCATCAGTCTGTAACATTGTTACTACTGGATCTAGGGAGCTTATCAGTCTGTAACATTGTGCCTACTGGATCCAGTGAACTCATCAGTCTGTAACATTGTGACTACTGGATCCAGGGAACTCATCAGTCTGTAACATTGTGACTACTGGATTCAGGGAGCTCATCAGTCTGTAACATTGTGACTACTGGATCCAGGGAGCTCATCAGCCTGTAACATTGTGCCCACTGGATCCAGGGAGCTCATCAGTCTGTAACATTGTGACTACTGGATCCAGGGAGCTCATCAGTCTGTACCATTGTGCCTACTGGATCCAGGGAGCTCATCAGTCTGTAACATTGTGACTACTGGATCCAGGGAGCTCATCAGTCTGTAACATTGTGCCTAGTGGATCCAGGAAGCCTAAGTGGCGCAGTGGTTAGTCACGCTCTTGCCAATCTGGTGGTCAAGGGCTCGGTCCATAGGCCTATTGGGGCGGGTTCGAATGTTCAAACTGACCTGGTCCCAGGTCGACCCAGTCTAAGCTGGGTTCAAGGAAATGTCTTGGGAAGTAAAACGGTCGGAGTAGTAGTGACCACATGACCCCTGAAGTGCCGACTGGTCAATACTGACCACATGACCCCTGAAGTTCGGGTTGGTCAATACTGACCACATGACCCCTGAAGTTCGGGTTGGTCAATACTGACCACATGACCCCTGAAGTTCCGATTGGTCAATACTGACCACATGACCCCTGAAGTTCCGATTGGTCAATATTGACCACATGACCCCTGAAGTTCCGGTAGGTCTATACAAACATGGCGCTAGCACCATATGCCCGTTGTTTTAAGATGTGTACAAGGGTTGTGTACTTATGTACATGACTACTGAGTCCTGGATGTTGACAGATGTGAACTCTTTCTGGCTGATGTGGATGCCAGGATTTCTCACCAGACAAATTGGCCACAACGTTCTCCCATACCTTTTCTTCGCTTTTCCAGATACATTAAAAACTATGCTTCTTTGTTTCTCTTGGTGCATTTGTTCCATCTCATCATCGTTGTGTAGTCGATTCTGCTGCACTTTCTGTAATCCCCTGGCCACATGCTCATTTGCCATCCAGGCATATTCAACTCTTATTCCACTTGGCTGATTGGACACATCTTTTGTGTGCATCTTTTGTCTGGCATGTCGGTGCAAGATTGACAGCCTGGTCTTTGACGCCAGCTTGATGTATGAAAGTGTCTGGATTTAACGTTGACAATTTGCCCCTTTGGGTCAGCACAACACTTGGCAGGCGATAACTCTCAGAAATTTGGAGAATCATCATCATCTTCCACTTTTGGTAGGTGGAAGCGACGTGAGAAGGAATAATTGACGTTACAGCAGCGCCTGATGTTTGGTACTGGATAGTGTCATTTCGTGTGATTGTGCAAGGTCTTTGATGTCGTCAGTCCATTTTCTTCTCGGGCGTCCCCTTGCTCTTGTAGCAGATCTTCTTTTATCTAACGCCAGTTAATGTTATTGCATTCTAACGAAATTTCCGAACCATTTGATCTTCTGTCTTTCAGTATGTGTGGCACAAGGCGTTGATCCCACTGTCTGTCTGATAACATCATTTCTTATTCGGTCTCGGATAGTTAAGTCGGCATCTCTTTTGAAGCATCTCATCTCGCAGGTGTTGATTTTGCGTATGATTTGGATAATTTCCAAGTCTGACATTGGTAGCACAGGGTTGGTGCGACTGTGTTACTCATTATCTGTTCTTTGGCGGACAAAGACAGGTATAAAGTGCAAACCGCCTAAGCGATCTCGGATGTGGCGAATTTCTGTTGTGAAGAACAATATTATATTGTACGTTGTTAATGCATTATTATATGTTTTAACTCTTATAAGAGGAATTTCTGATAAGAAACACTATTTATGGGGTCCCATGTGAGTTCGTCTTATCAGATTTGCACTGTATTTAGATGTGTCAGTATGGGTGATAGTTTATATATAAGCGCAATTGCTTCTTAACATCCGATTTCAATTTCTCTGTCTTTTCTGCCATCTTCTGTGATCATACTTCCTACATATTTGAATTCTTTAACATGTTTCAAATGTGTAATATTTATCAGTTTATTTAGTGGGTCAGGAGATTTCCGTATCTCTGTGGACAAGAGGCCTGCCTTGCGCCCTGAAGTTTATGGGTTCGATTTCAGACTCCTGTCGTTCGGTTTACGAGTGCAGTGTTCTCTGGGACTCATGGGGGTCGTCGCTGGAGCTACTGAGTTCATGCTGTGTGCGACCCTTTTGATTGGCTGCTCTTCGGAATCAGATAGAGCCATACTGGGTAAAACCCGTGGCAATGCAGTCGACCTTCTTGTCCCTACTTAAATCGAGCTTTGGTAGTGTCCAGCTATAAGACATGTCCAGTCAGACCCAGTCATTGAGTTGCTGATGGCGAGGTAGGGGGTTCCGCATGGCCGAATCGATAAGAACGCGTGTTCTTAACCATCCAGTGTGGTGATGCCATGGTGGGGGGTTCAACCCCTACACCGGTCAGTTGGGCTAAATTATTGACTTCGCGTCCTTGACTTGAGGACGTAAGTATCAAGTACCTAAGAAGTCGAAGTGGCTTCGCCTGATGGCGAGGGGCACTGGTAATGAGGAAAGCTAATCCACACGCAAAAATCAGTCCGGTGCACTAGAAGTAGGAGCATGGGTATGGACTACGTTTGAGTTTAAAGCGAAAGAACAAAAAAAAACCGAAAAAAAAGCAGCCATCGCTGATAGAACTTGCACTCATCATAAAGGTGGCCCACATACGTTCACACTACAGACCCTCAATTCGTGGTACTTCCCACTTGCACTCATCATAAAGGTGGCCCACATACGTTCACACTACAGACCCTCAATTCGTGATGGTGCACAAGAACAATCATGTACCGTGTCAGTGTTGTAGGCACTCGGGCCCAGCCATCGGCTTTGGAGCTCGGGTTTGAGATAAATCGAGACATTCTGTTAATTTGATCCATGCGCACTGGTGTAGCAATCTTTGACCGGTCATTTGATGGTTATCTCACCCTCCAGATGTTGCTTTTTCTGCCCTTTATCCCCCCATTGGCGAGCCTACGTGGTGAAGCAGTTAGTGGCCTGTCTATCACTACGAAGTTTGTGGGTTCAGTTCCAGGCTATTTCATTGGGTTTATGGGTGCAATTTTCTCGGAGACACCTGTGGGTCATCAACGGAGCTACGTGCAACGCTTTCGACAGCCACCCTGAGGATAGAGACCGACCCATAAGGGATCCGGTGCAATGAAGTCAGCCCTCTTGATTTTAAAATCGTTTTTGTTTTCAAAAATCTCCCATTGGAAATATAACTCACGCCCAGACGTCCTACCTTGAGCGAGTGCTCTTATCCATCTGGCCATGCTGACCACAAATAATAGGTTATGAGATAAAAAGTCTGCATTATGCAGATGACACAATACTGATCACTAAACACACAACAGATCTATATGCAGACGACACAATACTGATCACTGTGGGATGTGGATTTTAATTCCTGAGAATGGTTCGTTAAAATGTCTAGGGGGTTTTATTGATTCTCTGTCACTGGTAAGAATGCAGGGTGATCAGGGATATTTACCACAAATCCCAGGAGGAAAGAGTTCCATCCTTGAAACAATGGCATCTGTGTGTAGGTTTCCCTTCCCACTTCATCACCCTTAAATTAACTATAGATGCTAGAAGGATATTGATTGCTCACAACATATAAACAACCACTTATGTGACACCACATTTACTTGATGTACACAACACTTTTGGACAAACAGTTCAGGTATTAACTCAAGATCTGCATTTACATATATATATGTAGGTGTAATAAACACTATGCATTTTCAGACAGGCATGGGAATGATATGCAGTATTACAACATAGTACCCAGTGACCCCAGAAAAACCAGGTTATTACAAACAACATAACAACCACAAATTGGGTCTACTTTCATTTTCCCTCATAATTAAGGCAAATAAAGATATTAAATAGAACCCAAAATAACATGTTTCTGACACCTTTTACCATTCTCTCATTGTTAAAAATAATGAGTTGGTGTCAAAATACTATACCATCTATATACCATTGGAAAAAAAAACTACTGACCTGTTACCTTCAGAAAACAAAAACCAACATGTAAACAGCAGTTTGTACTAATTAAATTAATTAATCGAGTCTATCTCCTGGTGTGCGGTTATGGGTCCACCTTTGCTGTCGATTAGATCCTTTTCCCCATTATCTGGGTACCGAATTAATGCACTCAGTTATGTTCTTACTATTTAGTCACTGGTAATTGGCTGGTGCAAATCATACTTTATAATCCAAAATAGAAATTACACACAATCCCAAATCCCTCTGCGGGCTAGAATATTCGAGTACTCTGTTGCAGTAGGCTCGGTGTCTTTTTTTGAAATTTGGGGCCTCAGGTTGGTCTAACTTTCCGGAATTTCCACTTAAGCTCTGCAGAAGGTACTTTACCATCTCACCATACATGGTGCCAAGTAGACGTCCATTCAGCTTCTCTGCTTTTAATATCAGAATCCCAAGTAGTTCAACAAAGATTTTACACCCACCAAGTCGCGAGTCTATAACCCATGGCATTTAGGTTGACATTGGACCAGCAAAGAGTTAGTCGTTGTTATCTAGTCCAGTGAAGAACTTTATATGACTGAGAGGCATCTCATGGTAGTATCTGTGACTAGGGCCACAATTGATCTATACCTACATATATGCACAGATGAATGAATCCAGCACAGTAACAGGTTTGCAAACAATTGGATGATTCCTCTTGTTGCTGATGTAGAGACATTTAGTTGCTTTCATATGGTCTTTTATCTGATGGTGTTCAGGGTTTGGAACCTTGAGGTAATCAGGTTTCGTAGTTATGTTTCAGATGATATTCAGTTTGTACCTTGGTTGTATTGGCTTATGTGGTTCAGTGTCTTCTCCCCATTTGATTGAGCCAGAACTTAGTGTTGAATAGCTGAATTCCATGTTTGACTGTTGCAGCTGTGAGACATTCTTTCGAAGACTTATCCATTGTTAGATATTAACTTGGTAACCCAACCAACAGTTGAAGGGCTTTCACTGTTGCTAGTTTTAGTAACTTGTAGGATTGTCCCATAGTTTCACTGATTTTGCTGAGTGATAAGGCTTATAGGTGATACTTCTCAGACGTAAAGCAGACGATACACTGTGGTCAGTTACTCTGTTGATCTTCATCTTTGTAGATTATTAGATCTTGAAGTCCATCCTGGATCTTCCTCCTAAAATAGGACTTAATCACTCACCCAATCAGTTATCTTCAACTTTTCTGTTGCTCGCTATGGAGCTATTGAGCGCCGCAGTAAACATTGAGGTATTGCTAGATCCAGACTATGGTTTGGACATTCACTTTATGGCTGTTTACCCAGGATCCAGTGTTAGGGATATAGTCCCACCAAATTCAACCACCACCTGCTTCTCTTCTATAGAAAAGGGATGACAAGACTACAACACTAGCATTAACCTACTGTGTTATGGTAAAAGGTTTACAACACAATTACAAACACAAATACAAAACAACAAGGGGAGAAGGGGAAAGGAGTGGGTGTCCATGTTCCACTGTCCCTCATTGCTGAGTAGAGCCATTCTGACTCTTCATAGTGAGTAAGGTATTTTCTCACTTATATTTTGTTCTGTTGTTACTGGGACTATTGGATGGGTGAAGTCATTCTGTCCATCCAACATGTTGACATTGTCTCTCTCATTACTTGAAGAGAATAGCCTATACAGAATCCCTGTGGTTTCTAATGCCGCGTCTTCATTTCGGCACTATAATCATCACTAGGTCAAGACTATTCACCATTGGCTTTTTAAGTACTGACATACACATGAATTCTTCTATCAACATCCTCATAGTCCCAAGGTGCAACATTAAAATGTATATTCCCACAGTAAAAAGTAACAATCAGAACAGAGAAAATTCTCATACCAAAAAAAAAACATACATGTACATTTCTCTGATATTAAGTACATGATAATCATACATAATAATCATAATGATGATGCAGGGAGCCTAGGTGTTTGAATTATCTTCATGAACTAAAACATCCATTGTTTTCCCCCACTTGCGTACAGCACATGAGGATAGTAATCGCTGTGATATGTTTTGCCAATGACTGCTATTATTCGGAGGGTATTTATAAGAATAACTTATGCCGCATGGTCCAGTCTTCTGAATATTGCAAGCAATTTATTCACATCAATCTTCGCTTCTGTTTCTACTACGGTGAGGCGATGCGGAGTGAATCCTATCCGAACATACATTTACATCACGCGTTTAATTGTTCATGATTTATATTCCAACATGGCCTGTCCCTAACACTATTTTATGAAATGATTATATGTTATGGTAATTAAGGAAAAATTATTACTAATCACATATTAACAAACACAAATTTAAAAATTCCACATACATATGGAATAAATATAAAAGGATGAAGAGAATGGAAATGGGATTCAGTGAGGTAAAAAGTCCATGTTCTAAGGTTAAATAAAATACTGGTGTACCCATTCATTATGAAAAAAACCAACATGAGTAGAGTCCTAAAAATGTTTCTGACTATTCTTCATGTAAGTGAATGCAAGGTATTTCTCATATCTTAGGCTAAATTAAATTGAAATTATTGTTGTTACATGGGACTTAATCTGGATGGGGTGAAGTCAAAAATTCTAATTTGTCCAAAGTAAAATCCAACATTTGTTAAAGACATGAAAGTCTCTCTCATTATCTTGAAGAGATATATGCCTAGAAATACAGAATTCCTGTTGCTGTAGAGTTCATGGTAAATGAAGTATAAATTGCCAGGTTTCGTAGTTAATTTCTTCAGTTTAGTAAGGTTGATTTCTTGTGCAGCTATAAAATCAACGTATTTGGAATAAAGACTATTAACTCACCATTGGCTGATTTTGAAAGTACTGACACTGAAAAAAAAAACTCTGTTACTGAAGAATTATAAAAAGATATTAAAAAGATGATTAAAATAATATAATCAATCACCCAAAGTTAATTCTATATAATATTATATAATTTGACGCGCCGTAAAAAAAAAAAATGCTAGATCCAGACTATGGTTTGGAAATTTATTATGGCTGTACCAGATCAGTGTTAGGGAATAGCCCACCAAATTCAACCACCATGCTTCTATTCTATAAAATAAACAGGAAACAAAGACAGACTTTTTAATAAGAAGGGATATGGTAAAAGGGACCAAAAAACAGAAGAAAGAAAAGGAGGGGCAAGGAAAGGAAGTGGGGGATGTTCCACTGTCCCTCAAGAGGAGTAGACCCATTTGACCATCGGCATAGTGAGTCTTATAAATAACTTTCCGAATAATGGCTGTTGCCTTGGCAAACCATTATCCACAGCATTGACGATCTCCTCATGTACTTGTAAGCAATAGGGAAAACAATGGAGTTTTAGTTCCTGCGATAATTCGGCACTATTTCCCTCATCATCATTATGATTACCATGGCTTTTTAAGTACTACATACACATGAATTATTCTATCAACATCCCATGTGGTGGCAAATTAAATGGGACATACAGGTCGATGGTTACAGTCAAACTGTTGGGAATGACATTTTAATGTTCCACACCAAAACAATGAACATGTTGATAGAGATTCATGTGTATTCAGTACATAAAAAGCCAATAATGAATAGTCAGGGACCTAGTGATGAATTATCTTCATGAATAAAAACCCTCCATTTTCCCCACCAGGTGGACAAATTACATGAGGATAGTAATCGCTGTGATATGTTTGCCAATGACTGCTATTATTCGGAGGGTATTTATAAGAATAACTTATGCCGCATGGTCCAGTCTTCTGAATATTGCAAGCAATTTATTCACATCAATCTTCGCTTCTGTTTCTACTACGGTGAGGCGATGCGGAGTGAATCCTATCCGAACATACATTTACATCACGCGTTTAATTGTTCATGAATTTATATTCCAACATGGCCTGTCCCTAACACTATTTTATGAAATGATTATATGTTCACCCTCATATGGAGTGGTTACTAATCTGTTAACAAAAGGATGGTACTAAAATTTAACACTATAGTTCCAAGTTACAGATTATGATGTGGCGAAGCATTTTATCCCCTGACTAAGAGTCAGGAATACGCGTAATCATTTGTATGTCCCCGCATGGATAAAACTTCCTTTCTATAGTCCATAGATTATTTGCAGATTTCTAAGCATAGATAGTGAGATATAGTTCACAGTGCATAGAAGTTTTAACATATAAATATGAAATTGACAGAAACGAGATTTCTTCTTTGAGGTATGAATCAGGAGTCTGTTCCTAATTTGAGAAGAATTTCTGACGAGAGTTGATACTCTACATTACACGTAATCTTTATAGATAAGCACTATTAGATATAAGTTCATAATGCCTATAAAAGATATTAACATAAGGATTTGAAATTTTAAGACATAGGAAAAAATTACAGCGTGGCGCCCACATGTGTTTCCTTAGTAAACATCATCCAGCCTGGTTTAAGAGAATTGTAACTAATTCTTAATTAAACATACTGGTCTATGTAATACATAAATATATCTTAATAATGTAGATAACATACCAATAGCTTGAAGAGAATCATGTTTTTAAGGCAAAATATCGTTTCCCCGAAGGGAAAGGTCGACTTTCTTGCGTGTTCTCTTGACTAGAAATGGCCGCTTCAGTCTTTGTTTTCCCCCTCGCCAGGATTGGCCAGGTACGGGAGGAAAAATAAGCCAAATAAATTAAGCTGCCACGGTCCGTCTATCGCTGTTTTATTTTCTCCTACATTAAGTAAGTTACTTAAACAGTAATTGTAAGGGTTTGTTTATTTTTAAGGGAGTCCATAAATAGGAAAGGGTAGGGACGTTTTTATTATACCACACGCCTCCCCAATTTAAGCCATTTATTTCTTTCAGAAAATAAATGGTCAAATAGTACTCTACAATTTCCGTCTTTACATTGACTCACCTAGTATCCATCCCTTTGTAATTTCCTACATTACTTCCCTATGTTAGATAATCTATCAGGGCCACGTCCATTTTCTTATAGTCACGACAACTGGCATAACCTTAAGGGCTTACTTCCCTTTTAGTGAAAAAGTGTAGCACCCTCTCCACTGTTGTCAGCTATTGTTTGAAATATGAGTGGTTATCTGATAATTTGTTACTTTCAAGTACTAGTTTGTCTGCATCAAACCGACTTTTTGAAACAATTGAGATATCATCATTAAGCTTGATTTCTCTCTCATTAGATTATCAATCTTGAGATTATGTTAAAACCGACGGTTAATTCTGCGTCTACTGATAGCATATTAAACTCGCCCGTCTCCCTGTAAGTTAGACGTTTGTTTTAACTATAGATCTGATATTTAAAGGAAGCTATATATGGTTCCTGTTGTATACATTTTCATCCAACACATCATGTGTTTGGGTAGTTAGTCGAGTTATGGGATTTTCCTATCAGTTTTGATAACTACTGATTAGAGTGGTGTCCCTTTCTCTTGTGGGTTTTCCCGGAGAATCTCGTCTAACATGTAAACAAGGTCAAACTTTTCTAGATTTTCGCTCTGAACCGAATATTACGGGGAACATGAATCTATCAGAAATGAAGTAATTCTTAGCTTACTCTCTGCTTTTCCTTCTAACCTAGATCTATTTTACGTTAGAATCCTTATTAGTAATTCTAACTGATGTGTTTGAGTTTCACTCTGTATTTGTTGCTTTGGTGTTGAATTACGAGCAATTTTGCGTCGCTTGGCGTACATTGATCGTCGTCTGCCTTCCCTCCAGGTTTTTAGACTATTTTCAACTTAGCAACATACATTGTTATGTAGGTTCAGACGTATTGTCTCCTACTATATATAATCAGTTCAGTGAGAAGTTAAAAGCCCCTTTTATGATTTCCTGTGATAGTCTTCCAGACAATCAATTTGCTGGTTCACTTTCCAGTTATGGATGTGGATTACTAGTCTTAGTAAAATTACTGTTACATCTGTATATCCCTCTCATACTGGCGTCTCCTGAGTTGTGTCCTCAGGATAACAGGTAAGGTACTCTTAATGTTTCTCTCCAGTTTTGTTTTCATCCGTTTAATACGTGGAAACTCTGGATTTATTTAGATTGACTAAGGTCTATCTTTGAACTGTTATATAATTTACTAGCTGGATTCCTGATTGAAATTCCTAATCTAGTAACTATCAAGCAATTCTTAAGCTATATGCTCCAATTTGCTTGGTTTTTACACAGCTATATTCCATTTTTCTAGCATGGGTTCACTGTATAAGTCTTAGGCGTTTCCTCTCTCTTTACGTCAAGGGGTTCGTCCTATCTATAAACAGCATCTATTTCCAGAGCTGTTTATTTAATTGTTGCTTTTACTGATTCGTATCAGTTATTTAAGCTAATCTCTGTTAGTCTGGATCTGCTTTCACATATTTAATGCTGGCATATAATCCTAGTCAGAACTGAGATGTAGAAATCTGTTTCGTCTTGCGACTGATTTCTGATTAATCTACCTTTTAGTAGGCTTCGAGCATTATCTAGAATTTAGTTACTCGGTTAGTTTTTAAAGAAAATACAATTGAGTCGCGCGCCTCTATTGTACCACTTATTTTTGCCCTTCTTAATTCTTCCCTTATGAGAATATTAATGTTAGTTAGGCAATTATTGAAATAACTTTACGTAAGCTAATCGCTAACTAAAAGCTGTTTCATTCCTCTTTTTGATGAGGATTTCTCATTGTGAACATTTCACTTAATGAGAATTAAACTGGAAATTCCAATTTATTAGTTAATTCTTTAATTATACCTCCTACATGCCTATATGGTCTGTTTCCGCTACCATTAATAATGGAATCGGGGTGGATAATTTAAAGAAATACCTTATATTCTGTTGGGTCAGTAAGTGAGTTGATCAGTTTCACTTACATCACCAGGTGAATATTTTGGTATTGACCCTCATTAACATATGGGCCATCTGAGTTTGTTATTAATAACTACTCATATCACCGGTGGAGTAGAATAAGTGTCGGTATGGCTTTTCTTCCTAAGTATCCATCATTTATTCACTTTACTTTACTACCGGTGTTGTAGAACATGTTATGTCATATGAAAAAAAGGATTAAATTAGGGTGCCCCTAAATACTGCAAATTCTTACAATATTCCTTCCCTTCCATTAACTATGTCTACATTTTTGCAAGTGGTGGTTTTGGCCTTACCATTAGTTCATTTACTTTAGTTACTGCTATTTTCCCCTGGTTTAATTCATCTCTCAGGTATTATTTAGTGTACTACTGAATCATTTGTTGATTAAATTTTTCCCTTAAAAAAAATTTATTGGATTTTTAACTTATCTGTCCTAATTATCTATACAATTGTCTATCACTCTCTGCTGCCTTGGTAACTTTTCAATATTACATGAATTATACAAGCAGATCAAGCATGAAAATACAATGATAATCAATGACAAAATAATTAATTAACACATGATTCATATGTAGGAACATAAACCTTATGGATACATAATATAGTAGTGTGTTCATGACTACACCACTTTTAAACCATTTAAAGAGAATATCAGAGTAGCAGAACCATACCTCAAACGGGAATGACTATGAATTCTAAACATTCACTGAATTACCTATCTTATGTGAGTTTACCATCCCAGAGACCTTACTACTGGAGGTTCATTACTGGACTTAGTTTCCCATCAATAAGATATAAAATATGAGTTTAAAAAAAAATCTCATACCCAACAACCAACTACCTGATGCATCTGCCAGAATCAAGATATCACCTGTGAACAGTTTTGTACCAAAAAAAACCTATATTTATCTGAGCCATTATGGGTTCATATAACACTTGACTCAGCTCATACTAATGTGATTAGGTCTGTTACTAACACTATAACATTCTGAAGTGACTTGGTTTACCTGCGAGAGGTTTTCCCTGAATTCATGTACCCACAATAATACACCAATTGTGATGTTTACCATGAGTTTTAAATTCACGGACTACTCCACTACTAGGTGAAGTCCGTACCGGGCGGGACCACACATGTGGGATGTGGATTTTAATTCCTGAGAATGGTTCGTTAAAATGTCTAGGGGGTTTTATTGATTCTCTGTCACTGGTAAGAATGCAGGGTGATCAGGGATATTTACCACAAATCCCAGGAGGAAAGAGTTCCATCCTTGAAACAATGGCATCTGTGTGTAGGTTTCCCTTCCCACTTCATCACCCTTAAATTAACTATAGATGCTAGAAGGATATTGATTGCTCACAACATATAAACAACCACTTATGTGACACCACATTTACTTGATGTACACAACACTTTTGGACAAACAGTTCAGGTATTAACTCAAGATCTGCATTTACATATATATATGTAGGTGTAATAAACACTATGCATTTTCAGACAGGCATGGGAATGATATGCAGTATTACAACATAGTACCCAGTGACCCCAGAAAAACCAGGTTATTACAAACAACATAACAACCACAAATTGGGTCTACTTTCATTTTCCCTCATAATTAAGGCAAATAAAGATATTAAATAGAACCCAAAATAACATGTTTCTGACACCTTTTACCATTCTCTCATTGTTAAAAATAATGAGTTGGTGTCAAAATACTATACCATCTATATACCATTGGAAAAAAAAACTACTGACCTGTTACCTTCAGAAAACAAAAACCAACATGTAAACAGCAGTTTGTACTAATTAAATTAATTAATCGAGTCTATCTCCTGGTGTGCGGTTATGGGTCCACCTTTGCTGTCGATTAGATCCTTTTCCCCATTATCTGGGTACCGAATTAATGCACTCAGTTATGTTCTTACTATTTAGTCACTGGTAATTGGCTGGTGCAAATCATACTTTATAATCCAAAATAGAAATTACACACAATCCCAAATCCCTCTGCGGGCTAGAATATTCGAGTACTCTGTTGCAGTAGGCTCGGTGTCTTTTTTTGAAATTTGGGGCCTCAGGTTGGTCTAACTTTCCGGAATTTCCACTTAAGCTCTGCAGAAGGTACTTTACCATCTCACCATACATGGTGCCAAGTAGACGTCCATTCAGCTTCTCTGCTTTTAATATCAGAATCCCAAGTAGTTCAACAAAGATTTTACACCCACCAAGTCGCGAGTCTATAACCCATGGCATTTAGGTTGACATTGGACCAGCAAAGAGTTAGTCGTTGTTATCTAGTCCAGTGAAGAACTTTATATGACTGAGAGGCATCTCATGGTAGTATCTGTGACTAGGGCCACAATTGATCTATACCTACATATATGCACAGATGAATGAATCCAGCACAGTAACAGGTTTGCAAACAATTGGATGATTCCTCTTGTTGCTGATGTAGAGACATTTAGTTGCTTTCATATGGTCTTTTATCTGATGGTGTTCAGGGTTTGGAACCTTGAGGTAATCAGGTTTCGTAGTTATGTTTCAGATGATATTCAGTTTGTACCTTGGTTGTATTGGCTTATGTGGTTCAGTGTCTTCTCCCCATTTGATTGAGCCAGAACTTAGTGTTGAATAGCTGAATTCCATGTTTGACTGTTGCAGCTGTGAGACATTCTTTCGAAGACTTATCCATTGTTAGATATTAACTTGGTAACCCAACCAACAGTTGAAGGGCTTTCACTGTTGCTAGTTTTAGTAACTTGTAGGATTGTCCCATAGTTTCACTGATTTTGCTGAGTGATAAGGCTTATAGGTGATACTTCTCAGACGTAAAGCAGACGATACACTGTGGTCAGTTACTCTGTTGATCTTCATCTTTGTAGATTATTAGATCTTGAAGTCCATCCTGGATCTTCCTCCTAAAATAGGACTTAATCACTCACCCAATCAGTTATCTTCAACTTTTCTGTTGCTCGCTATGGAGCTATTGAGCGCCGCAGTAAACATTGAGGTATTGCTAGATCCAGACTATGGTTTGGACATTCACTTTATGGCTGTTTACCCAGGATCCAGTGTTAGGGATATAGTCCCACCAAATTCAACCACCACCTGCTTCTCTTCTATAGAAAAGGGATGACAAGACTACAACACTAGCATTAACCTACTGTGTTATGGTAAAAGGTTTACAACACAATTACAAACACAAATACAAAACAACAAGGGGAGAAGGGGAAAGGAGTGGGTGTCCATGTTCCACTGTCCCTCATTGCTGAGTAGAGCCATTCTGACTCTTCATAGTGAGTAAGGTATTTTCTCACTTATATTTTGTTCTGTTGTTACTGGGACTATTGGATGGGTGAAGTCATTCTGTCCATCCAACATGTTGACATTGTCTCTCTCATTACTTGAAGAGAATAGCCTATACAGAATCCCTGTGGTTTCTAATGCCGCGTCTTCATTTCGGCACTATAATCATCACTAGGTCAAGACTATTCACCATTGGCTTTTTAAGTACTGACATACACATGAATTCTTCTATCAACATCCTCATGTCCCAAGGTGCAACATTAAAATGTATATTCCCACAGTAAAAAGTAACAATCAGAACAGATAAAATTCTCATACCAAAAAAAAACATACATGTACATTTCTCTGATATTAAGTACATGATAATCATACATAATAATCATAATGATGATGCAGGGAGCCTAGGTGTTTGAATTATCTTCATGAACTAAAACATCCATTGTTTTCCCCCATTGCGTACAGCACATGAGGATAGTAATCGCTGTGATATGTTTTGCCAATGACTGCTATTATTCGGAGGGTATTTATAAGAATAACTTATGCCGCATGGTCCAGTCTTCTGAATATTGCAAGCAATTTATTCACATCAATCTTCGCTTCTGTTTCTACTACGGTGAGGCGATGCGGAGTGAATCCTATCCGAACATACATTTACATCACGCGTTTAATTGTTCATGAATTTATATTCCAACATGGCCTGTCCCTAACACTATTTTATGAAATGATTATATGTTCACCCTCATATGGAGTGGTTACTAATCTGTTAACAAAAGAATGGTACTAAAATTTAGCACTATATTTCCAAGTTACAGATTATAATGTGGCAAAATATTTTATCCCCTGACTAAGTACGAGTCAGGAATATGCGTAATCATTTGTATGTCCCCGCATGGATAAAACACCTTTCTATAGTACATAGATTATTTGCAGATTTCTAAGCATAAATAGTGAGATATTGTTCACAGTGCCTAGAAGTTTTAACATAGGAATATGAAATTGACAGACACTAGTTCTTTACTATGAAGCATGAATCAGGGGTCTGCTCCTACATTGAGAAAATCTCTAGAATGTGTTTCAGACATGAGAGTTGATACTTTACAGTACACATAATATTCATAGATTATAGCACTACTAGTGAGATATAAGTTCATAATGCCTATACAAGATATTAACATATGGATTTGAAATTGTAAGACATAGGAAAAATTACAGCGTGGCGCCCACCTGTGTTTCCTTAGTAAACATCATCCAGCCTGGTTTAAGAGAATTGTAACTAATTCTTAATTAAACATACTGGTCTAGGTAATACCTAAATATATCTTAATCATGTAGATAACATACCAATAGCTTGAAGAGAATCGTGGTTTTAAAAGGCAACATGCCTTCTCCCCGAAGGGAAAACTTTTACATGTCTGTTCTTTGTGTCGTACTGACCAAAATGGCTACACTGGCCTTTGTTTTACAATCAGTCGACGACTGTTGGCCAGGTATGTAGGCCAAAATAAGGCCAAATTAATTAAGCTGCCACGGTCCGTCTATCGCTGTTTTATTTTCTCCTACATTAAGTAAGTTACTTAAACAGTAATTGTAAGGGTTTGTGTATTTTTAAGGGAGTCCATAAATAGGAAAGGGTAGGGACGTTTTTATTATACCAGGCCAGGCGAGTAGTAGTTACCTGCCCGCGAGATTGCTGGCTAACAAGACGGCCAGCGGTCAGGCAAGGACGACGCAAGACGCACGCATGCCTCGTGAAGCCACTTCAGGTGGGAGGCAAGTTGCGAACTAGCGGCAGACAGCTCTGGGACGCGGACTGGAACGGACGCAAGATGAGAGAAAGGCGTTGTGTGGTTTCTGTGCCTGAAAGTCGAGTGTCTGGACATCTTGAGAGATAGACTTGTGAGCTGTATTGTGTATGTAAGTGTATTGAAGTGTAAAGTATATATTGTTGTGATCATCGTACTGTATATGATCTGTAAATAAATCCATTGAACGTTGTGTCGTTGAGTCTCAAGTCAAATCACGTTGTACTTGTACTGTCTCACATGTGTTAGGTTAGCGAGCCAAGTTTAAGACCCTGACAATCACTAAACACACAACAGTCTATATGCAGACGACACAATATTGATCACTAAACACACAACAGTTCTATACGCAGACGACACAATACTGATCACTAAACACACAACAGTCTATACGCAGATGACACAATACTGATCACTAAACACACAACAGTCTATATGCAGACGACACAATACTGATCATTAAACACGCAACAGTTCTATACGCAGACGACACAATACTGATGACTAAACACACAACAGTCTATATGCAGACGACACAATACTGATCATTTAACACACAACAGTTCTATACGCAGACGACACAATACTGATCATTAAACACACAACAGTCTATACGCAGACGACACAATACTGATCACTAAACACACAACAGTCTATATGCAGACGACACAATACTGATCATTAAACACGCAACATATCTGCAACAGCTTTCGGACATGGTAGTAATAAAAACGTTAATTGCATAGCTTTCAAGGACGGCGTAGTCAGTCAACCTGAACATTTATTTTTTTTTTTTTTTGTTTGTTTTGGTGATTTCTTGACAAGTTTACTTTCAGTAGTTTGTTACTGCTTTCTGAATGCCCTTCTTCTTCTTCTTCTTCAGCATTCCGAGCCATTGAGGTTCTTTGCTGCAAATACAATCTGTCTCCATTCGTCTCTCTGGTTCCAGATAAGTCAGTCCGATATCGAGGCTCATGTATTTGTTTCGTAACAAAGAAAGGTTTTTACAAAGGTGGGGATGTTAACCCCACGCTTCAACCCCCAACCTGGAGGACCAGGGTGTTTCTCTTTGTCTGTTCTCTACCCTTTGACCTGTCCGGCTTGGGAGGCCCTGCTGGTAGCTACGCTACCGCCGGCATAGCTCTCAGGGTCATTGAGAAACTCAAGCTCCCCCACCACGACAAGGTGGAAACACCATCGGGGGAGCTGAATGCCCGGCACTCATTAATGTATGAAACCAGTGCCAGGCAGTCTGCTTCCAAATCACCCGCAATTGTGTTCAAATTTGTTAGAGAGTGCAAAATAAGGGACTTTCTTTGAATATCAAGGAAACAGAAACAATTGTTTGAAAGAAAAACATTACACCATAGTGTGATATTACAACAAAAGGAAATACATTTAACCAAGTGAAATGTCTGAGAACAATCACAACCTCAGATGGAAGATGCCTAACACAGTTTAAGAGAAGAACAGGCCTAGAAAAAGCTGCATTACAGACAATGAACAGTATTTTATTGAATAAATCATTGTCATTGAATGTCAGAAAGCAATGTTCTCCTGTATGGCAGTGAATCTTGGAATGTGAGCGAACAAATTAGGAGCCATGCAGACGTGGTTTCAGAGACAAATGTAGTGAATACCTTGGGGAGAACATAGAGATGGCTGGAAAATTCAGGGGTAGAGAGGCGAGTGAGAAATGATACTGGATGATCTAAGACGGTGCGTGTGGTAAAGTCAGGGGTAGAGAGGTGAGTGAGAAATGATACTGATCTGTGGAGAGATAGGCGCACCTACACCCTTCAGCAGGGCACATGATGATGATAAACCAGCTCATGGTCCACCAAGGATTGTAGCCTTATCCGAGAAGGCTAGACATCTGATCCACTACCCTAGATCAGAGAAATTATACATAGAAAGTCCAGATTTTTTGGGCACGTTATGAGAAGAAGTAAACTAGAGAATTTGATGACAACTAGTAAGATTGAGGGGAAAAGAACAAGAGGAAAGCAGAGAAGTAAATATCTGGATGGCTTGGCTACATGGCATAATTGAGGCAAAAAGACAGGCCTGATCCACGACTCTGGTGATCATGTGAGATGGTCATCGTGTGAGATGGTGATCGTGTGAGATGGTGATCGTGTGAGATGGTGATTGTGTGAGATGATGATCATGTGAGATGGTGATCGTGTGAGATGGTGATCGTGTGAGATGGTGATCGTGTGAGATGGTGATGATACCATCCACACTGTGAAATGAATGACGTCTGCTTGAGGTAGAGCAGACCTCATACCTCCATACCTGGCAGCCCCCTTTGAGGCTATAAAATCCGTTGCCACTTCGCTGTTTGGCTCCAACCCTACTACAGAAGTACCACTCTGTGGGTATTCATGTCAAACATAAGTGCATTGTTTCGCAATCAATCAATGAAAACAATCCATGTTTTTTAATATTTACTGAATTCTCCAAGAGACAGAACAGTTTAAAATGTATTTACAGCACTGCATGGAAATTGTAAATAAAATAGAAAATGCATTTCTTCTACATCTTTAGTTACAAATGAAACATTTAATATAGTAAGGCCTTATCAACGGACAGCCAGTCAGTAGTTCTGAGAAACACTCGGCATTTAAAACAACAAATGTCAGGGAAAGGTCACAAATATATCTTTCATGTTGAGATGTGAAAGTATGTACCTCTCTCTGGACAAACACTGGAATATTTGAAATAAATATACAATTATCAATGCCATATTTGTTCTCTTCTTCTTCTTCCATTGCTCTTTATACCCATTGGAGCTTAATCCCTCAACCAGGTCACCTCAAGATCTCCTGTCCTTCACTATCTTACGTGGCTCCCCAATGTCCTCCATATATGATTAATTTCCATCTCTATCTTCCATGTGTTTTTAGATCTTCCATGTGTTTTAGTTCTTCCATGTGTTTTTAGGTCTTCTGTGTGTTTTTAGGTCTTCCATATGTTTTTATGTCTTTCGTGTGTTTTTAGGTCTTCCGTGTGGTTTTAGGTCATTTTGCCGGCTTTGTGGTCAAGGGGTTACGGGCAGAATTCATAATCTTGCATACTGTGATCGGAAAACCAGCATCAGAAAACCAAAATTATTCACATGAGCGATGCCATAATTCCCGGAAAGCAATTACCACATAAGAATTTTAAAAATCTGATTTCAAACCACATGGTGCTTTCACAGGTAGAATGAGGTCAGCCGAAGGCAAATGAAAGCAAACTCGAAAAAACTCTTTGCTGACATTGCCAGGCCAGATAGTGAAGCCTAGTTGTGAATCCACAATGCATCTTGAGTACCAAGAGAGGAAATCCTTTCAGAGATTTCAGCAATCGTTTTTTTAAATTTAAATGGCACGACATGATGATTCCATGAAAATTTCCTATTGTTATAATCAATCCGCATGTTTTCCTATGTAGAGTTCTGTGATTTTACTGACTGAAGTAGGCAGGAAGGCTGATTTTATACTGTATCTGACTGTATACTGAAAAGCTGACAACTTTTAATACACATTATTCTGTGTTGATGATATTAAAACTCAACTACTCCTGCTGCAGTTAAAATATTTAAATTGTGAATACCAGCAACATTAAGACCCTATCGATCAAAAGCTTGAAGGATTGGTTGATTGCTTTGTTTTATGGTGATTGATTTCTGCAGTATGCATCCAACAAATTGCAGCAAATTATGCCAGACAATACATTGTGAACCTAGACAATGTACCATTATATTTCAAATATACCATTTCTAGACAATGTACCATTCCATCACTACATTTCATTATGGACGCCATATATCAGCACCAAACATTTTGGAGGAAATTATTCTGGTCGTGCATGGCAGACAACAGAGATGACTCATGTCAAAATGAGCACCTACACTTTTAAGTTGTGGACATTTACATTACATGTTAGTTGCTGGTTGTTTTTTAACAGTATGTCGCAATCAACCCCAGTATTTGATAAATTAGACAATTTTACATTCAGTAGACACACTGTGGATAGTACACCCACCCAACAGAAAAGTGGCCAGATTTTATCAACAGCTACAAGTGGATATTTTTCCTGACTGCATAGGTTTCCTGAAGTAAATGTCATACATTTATATGGAGAGGAAAATACCTAGTATATGCAAAGCTTTGTTATTTAAGACCACGATAGCAGCATAGGATTATCTTCACGTTTATTTTACTACTATTGCATAACTGTGATGTCTTAACCTTTGAACTATATTCCCATTTATCTTAAGATGCCCTGTAGCAGAGCCACTACTGAAAACAAAACCCACATTGTGTATCATGTGACCACATCAATTCATCACTTCAGTCATCCGTTATATTTTCTAATGAATAATTCAGTTTAAAAAAGCCTTCAGTATTAAGATTTTTCCGTTACCAAAACACTTCTTGTGATGTAAACAATTAGGTCTACAATATCTTTCCTGTTCATTGGCATTTGTTTGTTTGTCCTGTGTATTGCAAATTCAGAGAGAAAATGTGGCTACAAAATGTGTTTTATTTCTCAAATGTGTGCAGACATCTTTGTTTATAGTTATACCATCATCTGATTATAAGAAGAACTGTGACAGGTTCATATCATAAGCCTTCCATTATTTAGTATACGACATTAGTTCCCATAGCCCACTGAAATGTATGGAAAAACAGCCAATCTGGCCAACACATATCAGGATTAAAACACAGAAGCCACAAACAGTAAGCTGCACAATTTATTGCCTGGCATATCTCACTGCATCTCGTGAGGTGTATACTGCAGAGTTATACATCACATGATGTGAATAAATGAATAATACTTAAGCTGAAACAATTAAAACACACTGTCACAGGTATTGTTCGAATATGGAGCATCCGTTATCACCAGCTGAAACTACCTAACAGCTAACACCTTGTATATTTGAGCTATTTTTTACTGTCCATCGAATATAGCATACAAAATACTTCTTCTTCTTCTACATTCATCCGGCATGTTTTTTCTGATGTAGTTGTGTTGTGCCTGTTTACAGCAGAGCTGCGATACGATACTTGCGCCTTTCGGCCAATACATCCGACTTCTGCAGGTATTTTTTGACCGGGTTAACTTTCCCGGGTGTTTCAAAGGACATTTGACTCTCACTGTTGTGGTGTCACCTACATCCCAGCTAGTCAAGTTAGAACGGCTGAAGACAACCCGGTCAGTCCCTCAAGGGAAGGCAGGAGCAGATCATGGGCATTCCTCGCCATCCAAGGAGGCTTCCATAATTGCAGAGCCAACACATAGTGCTCTGGTACTGGGCTCACCCAAGGAATTGTCACGTCCTGCACATGGCTGCTTAGCCTCACTTCCATATATAGGGCATTTCGTTCACCAGAGGCCGCTCCCCACGCAACCCAGGAATAATTTTTCATAATTGTTTCAGCTGAAGTATTATTATTCACTCCATATATTTAATTCTGCAGTATGCACCTAATCAGATGCAGCAAAATATGCCAGACAATAAATCGTGCAACATATTATGTGTGGTTTCTGTGTCTAAATTCACTGATGGAATACATTGTTTTGAACATATCAGTATCTGAAGGTCACACTAGTACAAAAGTTCCTCTCAAAACACCACATCCATATATAAATAACTTTACTATCTCATCTGAAACACATTAACTCTCATTCCAAGTGCAGCAACAGCCGTATTCAAATTGTCTGCTGTCTTAGACAATTCAAGCGCAAAACACACACAAAATATTAAATTAACACCATTTTTTTAAATAAGGGAAAGCACCCTGAAAAATGTTTTACTACAAATCTGACTGGTTAAATAGTAAAGTCATGCCATTAATGACTCATAATATTACTTGGCCTGACTGAACCTTCAACTGTAGCCCCGGTTACATAAAAATAACCATGCCAGGTCATCAGAAAAGGTCACAACTCCTCCATTATATCATTCTTTCTGACAGACTAAACACACCCACAAGAAGGCCTGACAACTTTCACCATTTTGTTGAATGTCAGGCTTATTGCCCTTTAGCCGCAGCAGCTCCATCTATAGTTACATCAGTGAAAGCGAGCCAAGGTGAGAGGTTACATGGCCAAGGTGAAAGGTAACATGTCCTCTCAGGCTCAGAAGGTACCAGGTTTATTTTCAGAATAAGGCTGGGAATTTTTCCAAGACCCACTGGTGTCTAATGATATCACATTTTCCATAAGATCTGCAGATTTCAAAACCCACTGATGTCTAATTATATCACACTTTCCATAAGATCTGCAGATTTCAAGAATCAATGGTATCCAATGATATCACATGTCCTCCTGATCTAACAAGTAGTGAGATCAGAAATCTAGTCTTCTCATATAAGGGAAACAAATAAAACAGCAGGTCCTGTGTGCAAGTTACAAATCTCATGGCAGTTGGAAATCGCCCTGGAAAAAACTAAAACCAACCCATGAGTACATAGAGCTCTTGACCTTGGATGGAATCAGTCTAGAGGAAGCAGATCTGAGACAAATATATGCCAAAGTCGGACACCCTGAACTTTGAAGTGCTTAACTAGGTGTGACTCACTCCCCTCAGAAGATAAATGAAGAAGTCTGTTGTGTCCGCTTATTTCTCTTTCTGTAACATGATGCCATCATCTTGTCTGTTGTGTCCTCTCATTTCTCCTTCATGACATCACCTTGTCTGTTGTGTCCTCTAATTTCTCCTTCTGTAACATGACATCACCTTGTCTGTTGTGTCCTCTCATCTCTCCTTCATGACATCACCTTGTCTGTTGTGTCCTCTCATCTCTCCTTCATGACATCACCTTGTCTGTTGTATCCTCTCATTTATACTTCTGTAACATGATGACATCACCTTGTCTGTTGTGCCCTCTCAATTATACGTCTATAACATGATAACATCACCCTGTCTGTTGTGTCCTCTCATTTCTCCTTCTGTAACATGATGACATCACCTTGTCTGTTGTGTCCTCTCATCTCTCCTTCATGACATCACCTTGTCTGTTGTGTCCTCTCATTTATACTTCTGTAACATGATGACATCACCTTGTCTGTTGTCCTCTCATTTATATTTCTGTAACATGATGACATCACCTTGTCTGTTGTGTCCTCTCATCTCTCCTTCATGACATCACCTTGTCTGTTGTGTCCTCTCATTTCTCCTTCTGTAACATGATGACATCACCTTGTCTGTTGTGCCCTCTCAATTATACTTCTATAACATGATAACATCACCCTGTCTGTTGTGTCCTCTCATTTCTCCTTCTGTAACATGATGACATCACCTTGTCTGTTGTGCCTTATTATTTCTCAGACATTTCTATGTGAACTCTTACAGTCCAAGTAGCTTTCCAGCAGATATCCAATGTGGGAAACGACAACTGACAAATCCTGAGTGCACTGCTTTTAAAGATGCTAAATACAGAAGATGTACTCCTGGGAAAGATAGATTTTCTTTTAATATACTCGACTAAAAGTCAAAAGTAAGAGAACACAAGACACAGTGACTGGCATTCACAGGAAAGAGCCATCACACAATGTTTGGGACAGAGAGAGTTGGTGTCAGCAAATATCCATACATGTAGTTACCTATTTGCCGTGCGTTACTGAGATACTTACGGGAAGCAAAGGACAGAAACACTGTAATCTTCCATGCATGTTGTAAGATGAGGGCTGGTGTGAGGACAGTGACTTCATTCCCTAGAAGACTTTAGCTGGGTAATCCAACCAATGAGGGCTGGTGTCAGACCAGCTACTTCATACCCTAAAAGACATTAGCCGGATAAACCAACCACTTCATGCCACACCCTATCTAAGCCAAGACCAATGTAAGCTCAAGCCTGCCCTGTGTAAGCTCATTCCTGACACCATCCTGTCTGATCATGGCATCACTAATCCGTCATAAACAAACCTACAAAGAGATTGGGAGTTGGTTTTGGGCCTAGGCTCTTTTGAGAGATGAAAAGCAGCAGAATTCATCTATTTACATGTAATATAATCTGTTCAATGAAGAACTTCCTTCATACTGCATTCATTCACATGCTACAATTATGAGCACGTTAACTTTCAGATGCATTTTAAATCTCATGATCAAACAGTAACTTGTGGATATGCCTGTTTGCACTACAGTAATGATAACTTTTTGGCTTGCAGCACAACATAAATAATTCTGCTAGAATATTTATTTAAGTACTCCATTCTTATATTACTTTGTTTATTTCATAAACATTCAAAATTCAACATAAATCATAGCAATCTCAACGTTTTTTTTATCTTACAACAAAATCTGGGCAAACAGTTTGCTGCATTAAACAGACATTGATTTAAATCTGCTAAACAAGAGTATTTCACAAGCATATTATTCAAAAGAAAAGTGGTTTTGTCAAAGAAACATAGATTCATTGAGAGTAAGAAGAAAACAAGCCAAACAAAACTAGAAAGACATTCATTAACAACACACATCGGGAAATAAAGCAAAGTATGTTAGTGAACAAGGATGACAAAATTTGAATATATGCAACATCAAGAAGAAGATTAACAGAACAGAAATAAGTCCTATTGGGAATTGTGAACGGAAATGCATTGTATGAATCACAGAACAATGGAAAAAGAGAACAAACTATGCTTTCAGGTTTCAGAAATCTGAAGAGGAAAAATAATAACACTGCAGGACTAAAATAAAAGATTAACACAACAAGTTGGGAACCAAAAAGGAAAGACATATGGTGACCGAGTTATAATTAACATAATATAGTTCGTTTAGTTTACTTACAGCATGTGCAAATATTCCCAGCACACCTAGGTCACTATAAAACATATAAGAATAATTTATTGCTGGACTAAAATCCTATCGACAAATCAGGGTTAACATCCTGACTTACCAATCATACTAACTTCTGGACTAAAATTATTTTTACAAATCAGTGATTACTCAAATTTCTGATCTATCAATTACTGATTACTGACTACAATCTTGATCTATTCATCAGTTATTTCTGAACTAAAATCCTGATTTATCAACTAATGTTTACTGGACTAAAAACCTGATTTACAAATCAATGTTACTGGACTCAAAACTTGATTTTCGAATCACTGATTATTTATTTCCAGTATAACATGCCTCTGAACTAGCAAAGCAAGTCTACTGAGCTCTGTAATTTCAAAACCACAAAAAAAAAATTTGTCCAGCTTTAAAAACTGAAGCAGAATTTTCCAATAACATGTCTCATTAGATATGACAACTGAAGTCCAATTTGGCAACTCAAATGACAAGTCCTCATTCACAGTGACAACTCAAGTCTAACTTTTCAAACTCCAATAACAAGTTCTCATGAGATCTGACAACTGAAGTCCAAGTTGGCAACTCAAATGACAAGTCCTCATTCACAGTGACAACTCAAGTCTAACTTTTCAAACTCCAATAACAAGTTCTCATGAGATCTGACAACTGGAGTCCAAGTTGGCAACTCAAATGACAAGTTCTCATTAGATTTGACAAAGTCCAATCTGGCAACTCCAATGACAGGTTCGCATTAAATTTTACAACTGAAGTCCAAGCTGAGAACTTAATAGATCTGACAAGTGAAATCTAAGCTTCCCGAGGTGGCATATCAAATGACAAGTCCTCATTTTCTTAACCAGTCATACTTCTTTTTCAATAAGAAAGCATTAAAACATAAATATGGCGGAATACCTCTAGAAGGTATCACAGCATTGCAAGCAAATGAGAGTTGTAACAGACAGTGAACTTTGGTTCAGCCTTCCTAGTTCACCGTAAATAATGTGCATTAACAACAAAGACACACAGATAGAGTTTTCTCTATATACATTTCCATACACTTCTAGAGCAATATTATTTATATAGATGTTTTCATAAAAATGTGCAATTTAAAAAAGACAATATTAATGTCATAAGGCTGAAAAAATAACTCACCAATTCTTTTAGGAATGTATTATTTATAAATATTTTGCATTAAAATATATGAAAAATCTAACAGCTCTACAATAAAACATTGTCATTATTCACATTAAAAATTTGCATAATGACAGGTTTAAAGAAAACAAAAGTATTACTTATACATGTCTATGCTGTTGACAGCGAACGAAGACAATTAAGACAATCTAATCAATGACATCATCAGCACAGATTTTGAGGTCACAGGAAGAAGAAAATAAACCACCAGGTACCAACTGAGACTAAGATGTACTGGCTTTCATATTCACGTCTGCTGGATGACGTAAATTATGTGGCTTAACAAATGGACCATTTTTTAAACATTTTAATATATACAAAACTTTGAGCTTCCTGATCACCATTTATAAATGTGAACTGTGATGTTTCAATTATCCAGTCTATCCAGTGTACTCATCACAATGAAGCAATCACACAGTGCATACAGTTGTAGAGATGTGACATGTTTATAAGAGTGAGGTGGCCAATTTCTTTCCTCACAGAAAACTCAAGCACATATTTAATTCAATATCGAACCAATTTGATTGATCACAGAAGCCAAACCAGCTATGATGTCAGCCATCAGGACATTTCATTGCCCACAACATCAGTTGTAAATTCCTTATGTTTTTGTTATCTGTTAACAGAATGGACGTCATGGCCCTCTGCTCAAAGAACAGTGGCTCAGTCTCCTTCTGCAGACATCAAAGCACAGGTCTGTCAGTTGTCCTCATTACAACTGACTGTGTACAAACTGATGCTGTCAACCATCCCACATGCTCCAACTGTGTAGTGCCACATTTGCTTCCACATTCCAAGTCTCACTTCCTGTGTCAAATGTACACAGACTTGATTATTCTTTACTCGCCATGTGAACATTTTATCTACAGCTTGCTTAATGAAGAACACACAAACATAACTGAAACATCACAGCTCAAATTATACAGACTGCCCATGAAAAGGATCACTCAATAATTTACATTTATCAGTGATGGTATTAAGACACAGCTATACACTTTAAACTACTGGCCCATTTATAAATATTTAGGAAGTAGATAAAGAGACTGGTATTTTCAACATGGTATGGCCGTAGACAAAAGTGTTTTTATTCAGATATGACTGAGCTACTGTATGCCTGCTTTCTGTTTGCGTTGAATGCTGGGTGGCACTCATCAAACCTGACACCCCACATTGTGCCAACGGCTTCAGGCAGAGAAGCACAACTGGGAGGGTACAAGCCTTACCCTAGTGCGAGGAAATGCAACCTAAAGATTAAATGTCATGACAGGGCAAACCAGGCTCTGACCCTTGGTCAGCAAATGGTCTAGGATTGAAGCTCTGACAGGTGGACAGTTAGAGCATTGCTTTATTGATCTGGCAGTTTCTGCAGCTTGCCTTGTTCCAGATGTATTGGTGTTACCGTTCCTCTGGAGTGAATTAGGCAAGCCAAGAGAGGGACCATGCTGCATGGGCAACACATGATCTCTACAATTTAGCCCAGGCTTTGTGCTATGGTTAGATATAACATACACTGCCATAAGGGTTGCAGTTGTTGTGCCTTGTAAGAAGTCTAATGTAACAAACTGTCGTCTGTCAAGATGGTAAGATGCAGTGACAGATTAAGAAAGCATGGATGGCCCTCAGGGCTGCCTCACACGACATGAGCTTATGTTCTATCCTTGGTGAGGTATGGGGCTTTTGTCTGGGGTAACAATCCTAGTGTGTACATTGTATGGTGACATATGGGCTTTATTCCTAGACATGAAAAACCCTCCAGGCAGACAAGTGCTATGAAACATATGCTGCGATTATGGTTTTTAACATAGTAAAAACAGATAAATCAATGTGTGTTTTATACACACAAAATATTTCATGCAAATATTACAGATAAATCCCATTTGTGAGTTATAACATGAAACATTTGACAAAATTATTCGAAGGCATCAATGTGTTTTTAGGCCACCAAATTTCTGAAGTAGCTGCAGCATCAATGTGTTTTTATGATTCCAGTTCTCTGAAGTAGCCGGCTCCCTGGCCGAGGGGTTAGCAGCTTTCTCCGTTAACCCCGAACACTCTTGTGGTTGATGTGAGCACACAAGAATTAGAAGTGGTTCGAGTCACGCCAGTGACTTATGAGAGTATGGAGCCGGTCGCTCAGAAAGTCGTGGCGTGCTGATGAGTGTAATCTAGCCTAGGAATCAACATACAGCTGAAATATGCTGGTGTTGACCACAATATACTGAAACAGGATGGAAACGCGGGGGAAAAACAAGTTCTCTGAAGTAGCTGCAACGTCAATGTGTTTTCATGATTACGAGTTTTCTGAAGTAGCTACAGTATTGATATGTTTTCATGATAACCGTTTTCTGAAGTAGTACAGCATCGATGTGCTTTCATGATAACCAGTTTTAGAAGTCGCTTTGTTTTTACCAGTGTCTACTCTCCAGCCTCCTGAGTATGATGTCTCCGTTTCTAATTCTTACTTGCTGTAACTCAGGGGCATGTGGAGCCAGACGTGTTGCCTTGGTTGAGTCACATCCATGTTTGTTTAGTGTATCCTTGATTTGTCT
The DNA here is from genome assembly GCA_014155875.1 of Cepaea nemoralis. Classification (NCBI taxonomy): domain Eukaryota; kingdom Metazoa; phylum Mollusca; class Gastropoda; order Stylommatophora; family Helicidae; genus Cepaea; species Cepaea nemoralis. The sequence continues at coordinate 139,998 of JACEFZ010001966.1, read as the reverse complement.
ATCCTTTTTCTTGGTCTTTGATCTGACTAACACTATATCTAGATCTGTGTTATTTATATGTTGTTATTGGTTTTTGATCAGGTTTCATTCTCAAAAGATGCTCAAACCACTTTCTTTGTCTCTGAAAAACTTCATACACGATGTTATGTTTATAATATTTCTGAGGTTGTAATTTCAATTCTGCCTCTTCTGAAATCATCATCAGCCTGTCTTGAGCATTTCATCTCGCACAAAAGGAGTTGTTTATAGTGGGATGTTAATAAGCCTAAGTTTGCAATTGATAAGAAAGTATGCGTCATGTTTTATCACGTGTAGTCCATTGTAATCTTCAATGAAATATTTTTAAAGCCACACTGCTGTAATAGTTATTTTTTTTAATAGTAAAGAAATGTATTTTGTTGACTAAAGATGTTGTATGTTTGGTGGATGTTTGTGTAGCCATAGGATGGGATGAAGTGATCTGACTGAACAGTTTGGGCTTAATGACTGTGTCCAGTGTCAGCAACTGATATCCTAAACACCTGGCCAGGTACTTTTCTAAGGTGTCACCAAATTAGAACATTGCTTTCTCTGGTATTATAAAATTACAAAATTGCTGTCTATGATGCCATAACATTATAAAATAACTCTATGATGCCATAACATTATAAAATAACTTTATGATGCCATAACATTATAAAATAACTTTATGATGCCATAACACTATAACATAACTTTATGATGCCATAACATTATAAAATAACTGTATGATGTCATATTTTAAAATAACTTTATGATGCCATAACATTATAAAATAACTGTATGATGTCATAATATTTTAAAATAACTTTATGATGCCATAACATTATAAAATAACTTTATGATGCCATAATATTTTAAAATAACTTTATGATGCCATAACATTATAAAATAACTGTATGATGTCATAACATCATAAAATAACTTTATGATGCCATAACATTATAAAATAACTTTATGATGCCATAATATTTTAAAATAACTTTATGATGCCATAACATTATAAAATAACTGTATGATGTCATATTTTAAAATAACTTTATGATGCCATAACATTATAAAATAACTGTATGTCATAACATCATAAAATAACTTTATGATGTCATAATATTATAAAATAACTTTATGATGTTATAACATTATAAAATAACTATGTCATAACATTATTAAATAACTTTATGATGTAATAACATTATAAAATAACTCTATGATGTCAGGACATTAGAACAAGTTGTATTTATGGAGAAACTAATGAAACATTATGTTTGAGTGACTATTCTTGCCCATGTTTAGAGGCTATAAATACATTTCTTGAATGACAACTGACACTCAGATGTATACTCTATGACGTCAGCATGATGATAATCAAAACATGCAGATGAAGTGAGTGGCCAGACACTTTAAGATGGGCAAATTCTATTGAACATCTCCCTTTTGCAATAAAACACTTTTTAAAATGAGAAATCATTTAACAAAATGCCACAGAAACATGCATTACAAAACATGGATTGTCAACATTCAGAATACTCATCCAACTCTGACAGCAGCAGAAAGATGGGCAACCAATAGGTATTTCAAAGAAATCTAGTTTCTGCAGCTGATACTCTGAAATTTTGTTTTAATTCTTTTTGTTTTCATTTTCAACCTTTCATTCTCTGCTTTCTTATTGCTAGCATATGACTTTTATAATAAAATACCAAAAGGCATTTCAAAGAAATCTAGTTTCTTTACCAGGTACTTCGAAATATGCTTTAATATTTTGTTTTCATCTTCAACCTTTGTTTAAAAAAATTCTACTTTCTTATTGCTAGTGTATGAAAAGCTGCCTTTCTTTTTTAAAATAATTTATGTATTAAGCAGAAAAGACATAAAATGTAATATTATGGGGAAATATGCACAACTTGAATCTTTATATATCCCTTTATCTGTATTTCGTGAAAAATTATATTTTTAGATACAATATTTTCCCTTTCAATCAAAACTCAGAAAACCTGAAATGTTCAGATGTTAGCAATACTATCATTAGATTCTTTGTACTTTATAAACTTAACCCAACATCAGAAACAATATAAACTTAACCCAACATCAGAAACAATATAAACTTAACCCAACATCAGAAACAATATAAACTTAACCCAACATCAGAAACAATATAAACTTAACCCAACATCAGAAACAATATAAACTTAACCCAACATCAGAAACAATATAAACTTAACCCAACATCAGAAACAATATAAACTTAACCCAACATCAGAAACAATATAAACTTAACCCAACATCAGAAACAATATAAACTTAACCCAACATCAGAAACAATATAAACTTAACCCAACATCAGAAACAATATAAACTTAACCCAACATCAGAAACAATATAAACTTAACCCAACATCAGAAACAATATAAACTTAACCCAACATCAGAAACAATATAAACTTAACCCAACATCAGAAACAATATAAACTTAACCACACATCAGAAACAATATAAACTTAACCACACATCAGAAACAACTTATCTGTACAGCATGTGATATTCTATCAACTACATATTTTTCTTTTAGATAAATGTTCATACTATAATCCTTTGGTTACTTCTGTAACATACTTTGAACATATAGACATCAACTTCTATAGCATGGTTTGAACATCTGAATACACAAGTTTATAACATACTACAAACATCTGACCATAGGGAGATCAACTTTTATAACATACTTTGAACATCTGAACATATGGACATCAACTTCTATACAACAGCTTGAACAAATGGACATCAACTTTTAAAACATACGTTGAATATCTGAACATATTGACATCAACATCTATAACACAGTTTAAACAAATGGGCATCAACTTTTATAACACACTTTGAACAGACAGATGCTAATACAAATCAGTCTAACTCAACATGAGAGTATATTTTTTTTCCTTGTTATGTTTGTTTGTTGAACCAAGCCTAATCATCTGTGGTTGATGTATTTCTTCAAGAGACAGCCCACTCATATGTGTGTGATGTATTTCTTCAAGAGACAGCCCACTCATCTGTGTGTGATGTATTTCTTCAAGAGACAGCCTACTCATGTGTGTGTGATGTATTTCTTCAAGAGACAGCCCACTCATCTGTGTGTGATGTATTTCTTCAAGAGACAGCCCACTCATCTGTGTGTGATGTATTTCTTCAAGAGACAGCCCGCTCATCTGTGTGTGATGTATTTCTTCAAGAGACAGCCTACTCATGTGTGTGTGATGTATTTCTTCAAGAGACAGCCCACTCATCTGTGAGTGATCTCCAACAGCGACGGGTTTTTCTCCAGGATTGTGATGATGATCTTGTCCACATACTGCTTGAGCCGAAAGTTGATGTCTCTTTCCATCCTCAACTGCTCCAACAGCTGGAAAAATACAACAAAACAATTAACATCTTTGTAATCACCATAACACTAGAGAAATACAACAAAACAATTAACATCTTTGTAATCACCATAACACTGGAAAAATACAACAAAACAATTAACATCTTTGTAATCACCATAACACTAGAGAAATACAACAAAACAATTAACATCTTTGTAATCACCATAACACTGGAAAAATACAACAAAACAATTAACATCTTTGTAATCACCATAACACTAGAGAAATACAACAAAACAATTAACATCTTTGTAATCACCATAACACTAGAGAAATACAACAAAACAATTAACATCTTTGTAATCACCATAACACTGGAGAAATATAACAAAATAATTAACATCTTTGTAATCACCATAACACTAGAGAAATACAACAAAACAATTAACATCTTTGTAATCACCATAACACTAGAGAAATACAACAAAACAATTAACATCTTTGTAATCACCATAACACTAGAGAAATATAACAAAACAATTAACATCTTTGTAATCACCATAACACTAGAGAAATACAACAAAACAATTAACATCTTTGTAATCACCATAACACTAGAGAAATACAACAAAACAATTAACATCTTTGTAATCACCATAACACTGGAGAAATATAACAAAATAATTAACATCTTTGTAATCACCATAACACTCGAGAAATACAACAAAACAAACAGTCAACATCTCCGTAATCATCATTACAGTGTAGGTCAGCATTACCAAAGGGACAAGAGCCCTCGCTCTGAAACTTCCAGTGTGCTGATGGCGAGTTCAACCCCTATATCGGTCAGTTGGACTAAAATGTTGACATCTCATCCTTGACTCTGGGGGACATAAATTACAAGTACCTCAGAAGTCAGAATGGGTTCGCCTGATGACGGGGGAAAAGCTGGTAATAGGGAAAACTAATCTACACATGCCGGTCTCTCTGGCTGTGGGGTTACAACACTTTCTCTCTGTAATCCCGTTTATCACGCAGAGTCTCGTAGCGGAGCGAGAGCTGAGGCGGTTCTACCCCTGCTCGTGACTTGCGGGATACTGAGCCGGTCGCTCAGAAAGCAATGGCAAACTACTGAGCGTAATCTTGCCAAGAGATCAACATACAGCTGAAAGATACTGGTGTTGACAGCTAAGTCCTGTAAAGGACTAAAAAAAAAAAAAAAAATCTACACATAGAACTCCTTCCAGTGTACTCAGTAGTATTAGTGTGTGTGTGCGGACTAATCTTGAGTTCAAAGTGAGCAAACTAACAATAAAGAAGGTAACCCGGTCAACAAACACCCGCAGAAGTCGGATGTGTCGGCCTAAAGGCGCAGTCTCGCAGCTCGCTGTAAACAGGCACAACACAATCATATCCGAAAAAAGACTCCTGATGAATGTAGAAGAAGAACCCCCAGTTCATGACTGGAGATCTCATTTGGAGCCACCATGCCTAATGATGGGAGTCGGGGCGGTCCAGTGGCAGGCACATTTGCCTGCAGCCTGGAAGTTGAATGGTTGAATCCCCCTCAAGGTCAGGACCTAGTTAAGCTGAACCTGGGCTGCCGGGCTGGCCCAACCTAACACTGGCACCAGGAACTGTTCTGGGATAGAATGATGCCATCGCCAATTTTATTATATCGCCAATGTCACATTATTATATCGCCAATGTCACATTATTATATCACCAATGTCACATTATTATATCACCAATGTCACATTATTATATCACCACTACAATGGCAGTACCACATTATCATCATATCATCACATTATCACTATAATCACACTATGGTTTTATCACCACTACAATATTGATTGTCAGGTCTTAAATATGACTGAGCTACTGTATAACAGTATACGGTACTGCCTGATTACAGTAGATGCTCACCAAACCTGACATCCCACTTTGTGCCAGCAGCTTCAGGCAAAGGAGCGCAGTTGGGAATGTACAAGCTTGATCCCAGTGCGAGGAAATGCAACCTAAAGACTAAATGTTATGGCAGGGCAGACCAGGCCCTAATTATCATTATCATTAAATCACCATGATTACTAACAATGCCATCATGATATCACGTCACCGTTGTCACAATATCATTAGATCAGTTGTCACAATATCATTAGATCACCATTGTCACAATATCATTAGATTGCAATTGTCACAATATCATTAGATTGCAATTGTCACAATATCATTAGATCATCACTGTGTCTTCATCACATTATCATTCTATCACCACAATCACAGAACATCACCATCCCAATGTGATTATACCACCGTCATATTATCATTACCATGACACCACCACCCTTATCATCATCACATTCTCATAATCAATTGTCACTATCCCCATATCAATCATTACATCATCATGACCAGACTGGACAGTGAGACAGGCACATCAACAGCATGCTTCAGGGTGAGAAACAGATGGTCCGCACCATGCAGGGCCCATGTACCCACGTGAGAGAAAGCCAATTAGCCCGCCTCATACTTTATAAGCTGAGAGTTCGTTTTCATAATGTCTCATTGCTGAAGCTACAGAATTCATGATTTATGCGACTATTTTGCCAGGTTGCTCTGCAGAAATACCGGGAATACTTTAAATAGAACCCACTGCAATGAAGTTGATCTTTTTACCTTTCATCCCTGTAACCTATAACTCAAGACATCTGACTTCCCAGACTAAATTAGCGTAACTGTTTTAAAAGTTATACTTCCATCCCTCAGTGTCCACTTACCTCTTCTTTTGTAAGGTGCTCCAACTCCTCGGCCAGCGACTGTCCTTGGGAAGGGCGGATCAACGATTTCCCTTCTCCAATACACTGGTTTAGCAGCTGGGCATTGAGCTCTTCATTGGAGTCATGAAGGTTTCGGTTCTCCTAAAAACATTAAAAAATAATGAGACTTGAGATTTAGTTTTTCCTGATTACATAAAACAGTTATCAAAAAGACAAACAGCTCTATCATTCTGTGATATTATCAGAGAAATAAAGAAACGTCTTAAGACTTGAGTCAGCTCTTCATGTCACAAAAATTCATCATGGCACAAAAATTCTTCATCATGTCAAGAAAATTTCTTCATGTCATAAAAACACAGTAACCAAAATAAAGATCATTTCTTCCCCCGTCTCAATGAAAATCGTAAATTGATTAGAGAAATTAGAGATAGACAGTCACAATTTTTTGGACATGTTATGAGAAGAAATGGATTGGAGAACTTAGTGACAACTGGCAAGATCGAAGGGAACAGACCAAGAGGAAGACCGAGAGGAAAATACCTGGATGGCTTGGCCACATGGCATGGACGAGACGGGAACACTGAGCTGATCCACGAGTCTGGTGATCGAGTGAAATGGTGAGTCATGACCGCCCACGCTTTCCGGCATGGCACATGATTGATTGATTGGTTGGCTCAATTTCTCAACCTTTTCACTGGACCATCTTCATGCCTCTCTCCTTCTCAGACATGAGAGTAATTCACCAGATACCACCGCGGAACATTGTCAGAGAAATACAAGAAATCAGTGTCCACCAGATGACCTAGAAATGATCAGTTTCTAATCCAGTCAAAGAGGAGTTTTGAATGTTCTAAGTACTTGCCCCTTGTCATTTTGATAGATGACAGTTACTGTGCTTTAAAAAAAAAGGAATAATAACCTTCCATAGCACAAAGCCTGAGATTAATTGTAGAGACCATGTGTTGCTCATGCAACATGATCCCTCTCTCGGCCCACCAGCTTCACTATCCACACCTTGGACATTCACATACATCACCACCCACAGCTTAGATATTCATACAAAACAGTATCCACCTCCTCTCAAATATTCACACAGTGGCAATTAATGCTAACCTAAATAACTGCTATATGGAATAAGAAAAAATATAATTTCTTTCATAACATTAACTGAAATTACAAAGTAGCTTCTAAAATTGTTAACCTAATTCTAATTTTTAATGTTTATAGTTTGATATGTTCTCTTCAATATTCACTTTTATTTTGTGTACTCTTTTCTTTTAAACCTGCCCCAAACATTGTTTGTGCGTTTTACTGAGTAAATGTGAATCTTAGAGAAATATCATATAAGAATTGTTTGTTGAATAAAGACAAATACAATCTCAATAATTACAGACATGTGTTTTCGATTTCAATGTGTGTGTGTGCGTGTGCAAGTGTTGTTTTAATTGTGTGTGCATTTCTTTGTTGTAATAACATAGCAGGATTTGTTGTTTAAATTCAGACCCCCGCCTTATCACAATACCAACAGCAAAGACACATCATATTTCTGTTTACTGTGTAAAAATCATTCAATTGTGTCTTTTAAAACCAAACTAAAATATGCATAATATGAATTATTAACATGCTAATAACATACCAACAACATACCAACAGATACCAACACATACCAGCAAGATGCCAACGGATATTAACACACACATTTCGGCAATAAAACAATATTTAAACAGGCATAAAACAAACGTGCAAGGATAAACTGAAAAGCTAAGTGCACATTTGCTGGTACTTAAGTCGTGCATTTTAAAACAAAAGCAATGCTAAAGTTCCACACACACACACACAAAACCAACAACATAAATATAACGAAAGCCACAATCAATCGTGTGCCAGTAAGACTTCAGTATAAAAGCAAAGATAATGAGCAGTCATAGGCAAAATGCACAAGGCATACCATTTGACAGACTGAGATTGTATGAAGTGAATAAAGTCTGGATCGAAAGCTCAGTGTGTGGATGTCACCTGCAGACTGCATTCTTCTGATTTCCGGAGGAACAGCCTGTGGTGAATGGAAGACCCAGTATACGGAAGTAGGCTAAGCAGCCATGTGCAGGATGTGACGATTCCTTGGGTGAGCTCAGTACCAGAGTGCTACGTGTCAGCTCTGCAATTATAGAAGTCTCCTTGGATGGCGGGGAATGCCCATGGTCTGCCCCTGCCTTCCCTTGAGGGCTGACCAGGATGTCTTTGGCGGTTCTATATGGGCCAGCTGGGATGGGGGATAACACCACAAGAGAGAGAGCTAATCGTCCTATGAAACACCCGGGAAAGTAACCTGGCTAACATATGCCTGAAGAAGTCAGATGTGTCTGCCAAAAGTTTTAAATATTGCAGCTCTGCTGTAAACAGGCACAACGCAATTATGTCTAAAACAATATTCTGGATGAACGCAGAAGTATGAAGTGAATGACCAGTTTCTGTCCTGACTGACTGTATTCCCTTGACAAGGGAGAGATGTGGTTGAGACATTACAATGTTTGCTTTAGGCTGAGAAGATTCTGGGTTCGATTTCAGCATAGAAAAGTATCTACACACAACATATACAAGCCCATCAGAATTAAAACTCAGTCTTCCGGAGATAGAGACTTAGTAGTAAAAATTGGCATGGCCAGAATCAAGAGGAACATGGGGAGAATGAGGGGCTGACCAACCAACACAGAACTGGTGCTAAATGTGGCCAGATGCTGATGCAGATTTTATGGGGTGGATCTTAGCACCAATGGACATGTCTGGAATGTAAGGATGATACCCCAACAGATAAGTGACTGACTTCAATAGGTCTCACCAACCAAGGGCAGGTAATTCCATGGCATAGACTACGGAGTGAATTATCGGGAAGGTAACCCTGCTAACAAATGCCTGAAGAAGTCAGATGTGTGCGAAAGGTTTAAAAATGTAATTCTTATGGACTCTATGGTTTGATGTGCAATGAGGATGATCTGTCGACTAACTAACTAACTAACTGAGTGAATTAGAATAGTAGGTCTTCATCATAAGATGTGGAGACCAGAAACAAAATCACATGGATAATAGTATCAATATATTTGAATTAATTATAACAGTATCCATTTGTCTCAGGACAATTCAGTTTTATTAACACACTGAAGATAAAACTGTTTCTGACTTTCCTTAGAGTGTGGGCAGGAGGGGAAGAGAAGAAAAAAAAAGAAAGAGAGAGCCAAAATACACCAAAGCCTCATTAAATGTGGGGCGTTGAATATTTTGCTCTGGGAGTAGCTACATCTTTTTCAACTGAAGAAACACGTGCCACAGAAATGTGTATAAAGTTGTGCACTACAAAATGAATGTTAATCCAAGCCAGTAGTCAAAAAATACATGCACAGACAGAAGTAAAGAGAGCTGTGTTGCTATGTTCTCTTGAAATTGGTGAATGAAACAAGAGGAGAACAAATAAAATAACAGAAAGCAGACATCGAAAATAAAAAACAATAATTAAAGGTAGAACAAATGTGGATATTGCTTAAACAAATCAATAAAATGAATGCAATTCTGAAATCAAACAAAATATATTTGAGGAAAATCATACATAAAACATGATTACTGAAAACATTCCTTGTGATTCCATCAAATTCATAAAAAGAAAACCCCTCTCCACCCAGTAATAATTGATAAGCCATGCATAAAAAGTACAAAAAACATGAAAAGTGCAAGTAATATGGAAGGAAAAGAAACAACATGTGCGTCTCATATGTGGATGGAAAAGAAACGTGCGCATCTAATTTAAGTGGAAGCAACGTTATAAATTACTGTACATCCGACACAAAGTATTCAGGCCCGAAGAGATACCAGCAAACAATAAAAGAAGCAAGCAACTATCTCTATATGCCACCAGGTGGGTAATCTTAACTGGCTACCAACCTTCCACAAATCCTTCCACTCCAACCACATCGCCTTTTGATTAGAGGAACAAATAAGTAATTGATCATTTCGACTGTTCTCTTTCATTGCCTAAAAACTACTTCTTTTTACAAGAGAAAACTGGCAAGTTATGAAAGGGTGGAAGCATCGTGTGTATAAAACTGAAGGGGTGTAACTCATATAAAACACTTACTAGGGCTATCGCAGTTCTCTCATCTTGACTACTAAAGAAAACTGGCAGCTACACAAATCATGAAGCATACAAGTTAATATTTGCAAACAGCAACATTTGCATCACATGTTAACCTATGAAAAACATGCATATGGGAGGCTGCTTCTGTTGATTATAAAACACAAGCTCTAAAAACAGTAGTACAGTAAAAGGGAGAGAACTAATGTTCTAATCCCCGTCTGCTATTCACCAACACTTTTGTAAACCATTAGGGGACTGCAAGGGAGCTGCAGCATTATAAGCGCTACATCATTCACCTGCTGGATTCAAATCCCCCGTGACACAAGATTTCTTCATGACCACATGGTGACGAGATCAACATTGCATCATAAAATGGCTGGCAGAACATTGTAAAGGAAGTCATACAGCCTGCATGGTACCAACCACATTACCCAATGAATGTTATTTGGTCAATAAACTCTAGACTTCTTCAACTTCACCAAATCTGAATACTCTCAGATGAAAATAAAACTATGTTGATGTTAGCGGGCGTATTGGTGTGCTGATTATGAAGAAGAATGACTTGCGCAATGAATTGGATTAAAGTGAGGAAGAGTTGTGCAATTCGTCGACCACTCTCTCTCGCCTGAGTCCATCTGAATCCAGCGGCAAGACAAGTTAAGATGACTGGAGACGAATACAGGTGCAGTGGATGACCAGAGCGCTCTACGTGCCTTGCCGTGCTCATCACATTCCACAATGCTTTGCAGGTAAACGCCGTCTTGCCCGTTGAATCATCAATTATTTCTTCCACGCAGTCTGCTGAATCCTGTCTCTGGTTATGAAATAACGCTGACAATGGTATGATATGGTTGGATGAGGGTTTGATGCCTGAACTTGCTGTTCACTATAGGAGGGATAGACTGGCGAAATATTCCTCCGTACTCTCAGGTCCAAAAAAGTGATTGTCCTAAAACTTCACACACCCACAACAGGACTTGTTTATTTTTGTTATTATAGTGGTGGTTGTTGTCATCAATCCAGCAGCATCTGGGCTTCCTTCATGAGCTAAGACTGAGAAACAAGTGGCCAAGGAGTCTGAGTGTCCACCTCATGGGATGTGTATTTAATCCTTGTTTTTTGTTTTTGTTTTTAAATCCTAGCCCATGTGGTGATTGTATGGACAAGTTATATTCCTAGGCCTAGGAAAAAAAAACTGGCACAAACCAGCGATGGTACAGGTCATGTAATGAAAACAGTTTTGCACATTTTAGTGTTTCTAAATCATCTATTCTATCACAGCCTTTAGTCCTAAAGTCTTACAGTTTAGTTTATTCCTCATCTGCTTTTACCAAGGTTGCCTTCCTTGTCTTGTATCTGTTAAAGTATATATCTGTTCTTTGTTTTTCTATCAGAATCCACTCTTGGACATGTCAAATTCACCTTCTCTACATGACTAGAGACATTCTTGCAGCTCTAAAAATTAAATACATAATTTGACCTAGAGCTCCCTAAAAACCTGGCATCATTACTGCAACTGACATACTAAAAATTAAAAAATAAAATAGTGATTATAATACTAAAAGTACATTAACATAGTTATAAAATAGCACTACATGGTTAAGCAAACTTAAATTGTGAAAATAAGATATGTGAACAGGAAGCTGGATAGTTTATTGTTTTTTAAACAAGTTACAAAGTGTCAATGCGTGAATAAAATGACTGCAAGCATACAATACAACCTTTGTACAATACTAACTAAAATCTGGCTAGAAGATACTATTTTCTTTCTATTTATGTATTAGAACACCAACAATTGTTTATGTGATTTATTTTCATTTCTCCGCGTTCTTTCAAAGCTTCCATCTCTAGATGATTTTCGCATGTACATTTTCATAATTATTGTTGTGATCAACAGTTTAACACATGTCCTATATGTCAATATATCACTTTCTGTGTCAAACTTGTAAATCGTCAATCACAACATCCCTCACCACAAATGGTTTGCACAAAACAATTCATTTTTGTTTCATATTTACAGCTTATTAGTTTTTTGTGCTGTTTTTTTTTTTTAAATTGTGTTCCTTTATTAACCCTTTACAGGGCAGACGCTTGTCCGTTTTTTAGCCCTGAACGGGCAAGATTTTTTCAGGTTCGGTAAAATTTCGGGTTGCGTTAGTAAAAACATCACAAATAAGGTGTTTTTTTACAACCGATTTTAGTTAAATAAACAACACAATGAAGGGAAAAGCATGCAGGATATGTTACTCATGTGATTGTTGTCGGTAATCCATATATGAACACAAATATTTACGAAATACAGCATATTGTTTGTGATTTTCCGTCATCTATATGGCAATTTACAAACACATTTTCAGAATCATAATCACTTTGTTTAAAGTCCGACTCACGACTGCTAATGCAAAGTAACGCTTTTCACTGATATCTAGCTGTGATTAATAGTCAACTTCGTGCCCTTTAATGTCATTTAAATTGAACCTAGCGAAATCTTGGCTATCACTTGAAGAATCGCCGAAATCCATTTGGAAAAAATAAGCGTAAAAACCCCGAAAACTTTCAAAAAAAGTCCGTAAACGTCTGTTCAAATTCATAGTAAGTCTGTTCAAATTCATAGTAGGTGCTTACAAATGGCGGCCACGTTGTCAAGCTATCGGTGAAAGCGAAAGTAGCCGTCGGAAGTATCGGAAAGCAGAGAGATCGCGTTTTCTACAGTGCATAATAATATTGGGCAGTTTGGGACGTTCTGCCCGTTTACGGTATCGGACGGAAATGGCCGTTCCACCCTGTAAAGGGTTAATATTTCTGCCAAGTTCAATCTATAAATTTAAAGCTATAATTTTATTTGCATATAATTATATGTGGCAGTACCTTCCTAATATTTATTTTATTTTATTTTTGTAGATTTCTCCAGTTTATCTTGTATTTATTCCATGTTCGCTTGTTAGTTCTGTGAACTTTTAAACAGTACAGACTTTGTTAAGTTTTTATTTCCCACTGAGAAATATTAAATGCTAGTTTTCACAAAGTGATCACTGCAAGATGGAGCAAAAAAAGATTATGACTTAGACATTTATATCTGGGAGGAGAGGGGGAGGAATTGGCACAAATTAACAGATAAAAGAATAAAATGTTGCCATGTTTTAAAGGATAAGCTTTAAATAAGTGTCTATAAACGTTTTAAAATGCTGGTTATTTACAAAAGTAAATTTTAAAACTATTAAATATAGGAAAAGTTCTGGCCTATTTGCTAAATCAAAATTAAAATAATGTACATCAAATTCTGGAAAAATGCTGGCCTGTTCATAATGGTTAGTTTAAAAGCTTGATATAAAACACCAGAATGTGCTGGTCTGTATAGAAAGATAGTATTTAAAAAATTCACATTCCATAAAATTGTGAAAATAGTAAACAAGCGAGTGTAGACCTGGTCCGAATTCCATAATTTAAAAGTTGGGGTGCTAATTACTCGTAAATAAAACCTCAAAGGTGCTGAAGTGAAAAGTGGTTGTACACTTGTTTGTGTTGTTTGCTAATCTATTATCCACGTGCCATGAAGATGCAGATCATCATTTACTTGTTTGTTATCTGCTAATCTAATGCCCACATCCGGAAATGAAGATGCAGGTCATCATTTTCTATTTTCAGTATCATCACATAATTTGATCAATGACAAAGTTCTCAATATTTAAGCATTAGATGTCAGCTTTTCAAATGACAGGAGCCACAAAATGGCAGCAACCCACAAAAGAAATCAGTATCGTTGCATCATCTGATCAGTCACTGTGTTTCCATTATCTGAGCATTAGAGACACCAGCTTTCCAAACGACCAAAACAGGACGAACAAAATTATGGCAAGCCACATAGTCTCAGTTTTTTATCCTCTCTTTACTTGGAGCAATTTAAGTGCCTTGTGTCTGACCTACTTTTCTATTTACAGCACTACTCTCCAGACAGATGATCTGTACTATTTTTATACTTTATCAAGCCAAGAGAGTATCATTATGTATTAAAGAAATAATTCCCTCACCTGCACAAACCGGTTACATCCACCTTGCAGTTATGTTAGGCACAACTTCCATCCAGTTAAAACACAAAAGCTTGCACAAAGTACAGAAATCAAACTTAGAAATTAAATGAACAGAAAATAAAAACTAACCTCTTTTAGTTTATGGATTTCATTTTGCAAATCTCTGTACCGCCCGGGTAGTTCTGATATGCTTCCACTTGGTGATCGTCCTTCATGTTCTATCTTGTATCTTCGAAGTTCTTCTAGCTCCTTCCCCATTTCATCTAGCAACTAACAGAGAAAAGAAACATATGAGGAAATGTATGGAACATAGTGTCTGTATACCTTCTAACTGCTAGAACATAAACATATTAAGATATTGATTTGTTTGGTTGTTTCTGGATTTGAGGTTTGATGATTGAGCACAACCCACTACTGGCAACGCTGATCATATTCCGTAATGAACCTTGGGCTTTGTGCACATCGGATTTTAATATATTTAATATTAAGATATCATAAACAAACACACATGTATTGTTTGGTATGTGTATTTTTCTTTTGGGGATCTTTTTTCTTTTTTTGCCTTGCTTATGTTAACTAACCGAAGAGCTTCACATTTATTACAAATAACCACTCAACTAACCCAAAAGACCACTCAAAAAACCAACTGACCACCCAACAAACCAATTGACCACTCAACTAACCAACTGATCACCCAGTTAACCAACCAACCAAAGACAATGAGTTGATCTAAAGGAAACAACTGGTCTTGTATCTCATTAGTTAGTTAGTCGCAGTTCCAACTTCACAGCAACGGGTCGTCCCCATTATGCTCCGTTCCTGTGCCAGTGAATATCTCACAAAACGCGCCCCACTGCCCAATGTGAAAAGTGGAAAAGATAGGAGTCTCGACAAACAACAGCCCGCACAGATACACTGTGCATAATGCCGCCGCCAGAATGCCAACACAATAGTCCCCCACAAAACACCCAGTTCATTTCTGATGGAATCGGCAGTCATTTTCCAATCTGGATGTTTCCTAGATGTTCACTCACACAGTCCACGAAATACATTTCATCGTCGATGGCAGTCAACCAGAAGCCCAGCAGCCACGCATTTCTGCATAAGGCAAAAACCGGTCAACTCTGGGACATAGCCATCTGCCATCGCTCCGAACATGCAGTCGCATTCCAAAAAACCTCGGGCAGATTCAAAAGCATTTCACACGAAACTCACAGCTCACAGTGTCGCGCTACGCACTCACTCAGTAGCAGGGCGACGGAACCATCAAGCCTCCTTAGTCGCCTCTTACGACATGCGTGGTAGGCTGCAGTGTTGCTATTCTTTGCTTCCCTTCTGGGCCCCGGCAACACATGGGAGGGTCTTGTATCTCATATAACCCAAGATGCAGTAGGCAGCTCCAGACGATGATACCCACAATGCAGTGGATTGAACATCAACGATTGCTTGCCTAGGTTCAAAATGGACTAATCATCTTTCTCCGAACCCAAGCTGGCACTGACAGATGACCTCATAACCTCCTCAGCAAAGATGGACAATCAAGATTAAGGTGCATTTCAATGATAGCTTGCAGGTGAGTTAATGAAGTTGATAGCAAACTGCACCTATAATGTCATGTGTACAGCTGAGAGCAGGTTCGACACTTCGGCTTGTTGCCTGGGGATATTGCCTGTGAAACTGAGGGAAAGACTGGTCATCTATTCCTCCGTGGATTCAGGCTTACATAAATGTGATGGTTGTATTATATCACTGACCTGTAGCAGAAAACTGCTTCAGGACAAATTAATTCAATTCAATGATATCTTATGCTTTTAGTATGAAAACAACAGGAACAGAAATTCACACAATGAAAACACAAGATGACATAATACAAATAAACATGTCTGAACCATCATCAAGAAGCCAGAGCCAGCAGAACAAGAAAGTTATAAAAACTTATCAGCCAGAAACCAAATATCCAGACTTAGAAATGATTACAATCCACGTTTCTGCACATACCTGGCCTGTTGCGTGCCGTTCCTTTTTCTGCAAGACTTCCTGTTTGTGGTAGTCTGCTTTCAGCTTCTCATGATCTTCATAGAGAACGTTGTAACTTTCCTGCTTTTCCAACAGTCGCTCCTGGATGTCCATCTTCTCCTGTAATGGGTTTCATTATGTTACAACAGTGTCACTAGAAATCTTTCACTAACTATAACTATACAGTGTCAATAGACATCTTTCACCAATAACTATAACTATACAGTGTCAATAGACATCTTTCACCAATAACTATAACTATACACTTCTGATCCTCCCTCTGCACCCCCTCCCTCCCTCCCTCCCTCTCTCTCTCTCTCTCTCTCTCTCTCTCTCTCTCTCTCTCTCTCTCTCTCACTCTCTCTCTCACTCACTCTCTCTCTCTAATGTAAGACAGACCTGCATGCCCAATTTGTGATCTTTTAAAAGTAAAGTTTGTTCCAATTTGTGATCTTTTAAAGTTTATTCTTTCATTCTTTTTCTCTGTCATGTATACACATATCTTGGCATGCCTTTATGCTCTTGATACGGTCAATCAAAACTTTGTTTGTTTGTGTGTGTTTACATGACAGGAAAGACAGAGAAAGGTACAGATGAGAAAGACATGTAAAAGAGATGACGGGAAAGAGAAGAAAATGGTGATAGAGAGATGAAGAGAGGCAGACAGAAGAGGGCTGGGAAAGTGAAGAAAGAGATGAGAAAGTGGGAGACACACAGTAAAAGACAGAGAGAGGACTGATACATAGAGAAGAGAAAGCGATACAAGAGAGACTAGGAAAGTGAAGACAGTGGTGTGAAAGGGAGGAAGGAGGGTAAGAGAGTGAGAGACTTATGCCCAGTATAAAATCCAAAGATCTTACTTTCCTCAACACAAAAATGTTGAAAAGTGGCAGTAAAAGAAATAAACAATATAATCTGTGTGTTTGTGCATGAGGAGTAATTACAACAGGTAAAACATGCAAACCCTTAAAGTAACAGATGAAATAATACATGAAAATGTCAGTAAATTCATTAGTTTTAAATGTTCTTCTTCTTTGTTCTCTTCACTCATCCAAAATATGTTGTGCCTGTTTAAAGCAGAGCTGCGGTATGTGCGCCTTTCAGCTGACACATCCGATTTCTTCAAGCACTTATTGACTGGGTTAACATTAGAGAAGTCTTAGATATTGATTACCATCAACTTTTAAGGCAAGACCAAGTCAACATTCTTAGATTATGAACAGGACCCAACAGATTGAAATATTATCTATATCACATGTTTAAGTTCATCATACCTCTGTATATGTGTGTGTGCACACGTGGGAATGTATGTATGTGTGTGTGAGCGTGCGTGTGCACGCACGCATGTGTACGTGCCTGAGTGACATCGCCTAATTTCATTTTACAAAAAATTTGTAGAGGAATGTCGTGAATCTGAAATTAACTACTGCTTTATTAAATAAATGTTTTTGGAGGTAAAAGTGCAAACAAGGAAGAAGAAGGTGTGGCCATTCTGAGCAACATATTGTGGTTTGTCCCATTGGCTCAGCTGCTAGAAATGAATGGACCAATTGATTACAAGAACTTGGCAGCTCCATCCTGGCAATGCACTCATTCATTGTTCATATTTGATTCAGACTTCCATAGCAAAACGATATTCCTCTGGTTTGTTAGGGAACCTACTCTCTCGACAAGGCTCCTTGTGATTTTTGCCTGTTCCTCAAGCTGAAAGGGACTCCATGTGAGTCATCAGAAGGCATGATGTGAAACATGAAAGCCATGCATTTTTGGGCATGCTGTTTTCAGGTAGTTTTGTTACATGACCAAACAATGCGAGACACTGTCTGGATAACCCTCGAGTGACCAAACCATGTGATGCGCTGACATCTGACCCCCTAGCCCCCTGATGTCTTCATGTCATATCCTATCTCTTCTTCCATTTAGTCTGTAAAGAATCACTTTCACTGCACACAGATAGTTCCATAAGTGCTCCAGTCTCTTCCAACAGATCATACAAAAAGAATCTCAGTACAGCGCACAAACTCTGTAGCACTAGCAAGGATAGCAGAATCACAGATGCCATAAATTTTGTGTGTGTGTGGGTATCTTTTCTGATTTCTGTTCAGCCTGCCACTTTTAATCAAACACCTGCAAAAATAACATCAAGGAAAGGAATCAATCCTTCACCACATTCTACTTACAGTTCGAAGTTTCGCTATCTCAGAATGTAATCGTGGAGCCTCATCCTTCAAAGCTTCGTATTCTTTCTCCATTCGATGTAACCTGTTGATTATATGTTATATATAATGTGAAATAATAAACCACAACATTCACAGGTAAGTGAAATCAACTGTAAGAAATTAGTCTTAGAAAATCCTTGCATAAAACAAGTAAATTAGTGACATAAAATGATGAAGATTGAGAAATAGTATTTTAGAATTGAATAACTATATATGACAGAAGAAATAAAGCACTAAAATAGACAGTGCATTAAATTATCACAACAAAAAATTCAAGAGTGATTGAGTTATTGTCAGTAAGAGAGAGAACGAACGAACAAACAAACTTTATTTTAAAAGGGTAACAAATTGGGCACGCAGGCCCGTCTTACATTCGGCCCTTTCAATCACTCATCTTTCATTCATCAAATGTGCATCAGAGAGAGAGAGAGAGAGAGAGAGAGAGAGAGAGAGAGAGAGAGAGAGAGAGAGAGAGAGAGAGAGAGAGAGAGAGAGAGAGAGAGAGAGAGAGAGAGAGAGAGAGAGAGAGAGAGAGTTCTCTGGAGTGAATGAATGAATAAGTGAATATGTAGGTGTGTGGGAGAGTGGGTGTTCCTAGCAAGAAAGAGAAATGGAAGCAAGTGAGTGGTGTGTTAGTGAGGAAATAGAATGTTGGTATGGAACTGTGTGTGAGTGAGTGAGTGAGTGAGTGAGTGAGTGAGTGAGTGAGTGAGCGAGCGAGTGAGTGATACTAGAAAGAGAGAAATGAAAGCCAGCAAGTGATGTTAGGCAATGAGAATGTTGGTATGGGACTGTGAGTGAGTGAGTGAATGAGTGAGTGAGTGAGTGAGTGAGTGGGTGGGTGGGTGATACTAGAAAGAGAGAGAAATAAAAGCCAGCAAGTGATGTTAGGCAATGAGAATGTTGGTATGGGATTGTGAGTGAGTGAGTGAGTGAGTGAGTGAGTGAGTGAGTGTTGCTAGAAAGAGAGAGAAATGAAGCCAGGCTATTGTAACAGTGAGGAATTAGGTTAGGAGTAAAGAGTTAAGGAATGCTGCGCATTCCTTGACTAGGGGGAAAACCATAGTGAACGTGTGTGCACGAATGAAGAAGGGTATCTAGGGAAGACACACACGTCACTTGGGGCCAGCGAGAAGAGATGTCAACACCAAGAAGAGAGTCTCCATCATGTGTGCAGAGATAGAACGATTCAGATAATAAAGTATGTTTCTAACAACGCGAAGACTTGTGTGCTGTACGATCACGTGCCTAACCTGTATGTAGCACTGTGACACAGGTTGATTTGGTGCCGTGAATTTATGAAACAAGGGAGGTCGCGGAAAGAGAGAGTACCGCCATAGAAGATGGTTATGTCTGGCGTGTCTGGAGAAGTAAATATTGAGAAACGCAACAGATGAAAGCCGACTGTTGGTAGCTGTTCTGGGTTCTCACTGGATTCCTGGTTAAGAAGGAGATCCATTTTCAAGGACAGCGCTAAAAAAAGGTTTGATTGATACTTATTTTTTTTGAAAGACTGATGTTATTACATAATTATGAAATAAACTGGAGAATTGACCAACGCAAAATGGTATATTGAGATCAAGTAATGCCGTTCTGCATCAAAAATCAGTACAAATTATGAGTTTTAACCCGTGGGACTGTTGAAGGTGAAGTCAAGGTTATGGTGCAAATTCCATAATTATGAAATCAAGGTCTGCGATACTCTCTACAGTCACTTCAATTAAAGGAAGGCATAAATGAAACTTGTCTCAACTATTTAAACTGACCATGGCGAGAGTCCCACATGAAAATAAGAGACTGGATAGCGTCAGCTTTAAGTCCAATTGTTGTTGACTGGATTACGTTTGCGCTGAAATATATATATGAAAATCACAGATTGCTGATGGAAAGTGAGTTTTTTTTGCTGAAGTCGTGAGCAATTGTCGCTTGCGTGAAGGTGACCTTACTTGAAGGGAATCTACAGTAATCGAGCAAGTAATCAAACAGTCTTGTTGCGAGCCTGATATCGAGCATAATCAACGTCAGGAAATAATTGGAAAGATCTGACTTCAACTTCGATTAAATTATTAAGGAAAGAAACCCAGAGGCTCTTCGTTGTTCTGCTCATTTTAACGAGCTTGATTAGAGTCCTTTTTTATGTGGTGTAGGTAATTCTGAATCAGGAGGTCATTTAAATTCTTTTGTCAGAATTCAAGGTTGAAACAGGAATATTTCTTCGTCAGGATCTTCGATTGGAGGCTTTAGTTAAGATAATTAGATAATATTAGAGTAATTAACAGATTATGTATTGTTGCTGGGTTTGAAATTAATATTGTTTGAAATATTTGTATATTGCTTGATAATTATAAATTTTAGGATGGAATCCCAAGATTTTTCACAGGTACTGACTGGCGTTGGCGGGGCAATATCAAGGTTGGATGCAGTGTTAAGACAACAAAATATAAGCACTGATGTTGAAAGATTTAGTGGTCAAGCAAATCAGTTTAAGAAATGGATTATTTCTATTGAAAAACATGCATATTTAGTAAACGCTACAGATGGAGAGAAAAAGAACTTGGCATACAGAACAAGTACAAGTCCAGTTTCTGACCATATAAGAAGAAAGTTAGAGGCAGCAGGAGGTGAAACCTGGGAAGAATTTAAAGATGATCTCGCAAGAAAATATGCTGAAATTACTGATCCACAACACGCATTCTCAGTATTGCGACAGACTAGACAAAACAGCACAGAAAGTGTTCAGTTATACAGTGACAGGTTAATCAATTTAGCTGAAGAGTCATTTTTAGGACAGAATGTACGAGCAGAAGAAGTGGAACGGATGTTAGTAGGGATTTTTGTTGATGGGATTAGGTCAGATGGATTGAAATTTAAATTATTAAGAGAGAATCCTGCAAGATTGTCACAAGCGGTAGATATCGCTATACAAGAGGAAAGCTTGAGGAGGAGGTTTAGGTTAAGGGTAGGACGAGAGTTAGGTAGTAGTTCGGAAGATAGAATTGAAGAACCTATGGAAATAGGACAGTATAGACATGGATGGAGAGGAAGACGAGGAGAAATACAGATGGTGCAAAGAAACGAGAATGTATATAATCAAGATAGAAGAGGACAAGTGAGAAATACTGTAAGAAACATGGAAGGTAACACAAATAACTCGAATGTGGTTTGTTGGGGATGTCACCAACGTGGGCACATTTTTCGCTTTTGTGGTAACAGAAGTGGCCCATCGAATACGCAAAATAGTAGAGGTGTTCAGACGAGTATACAGAATAGAATGGCAAATGGCAGACCAGCAAATTGGAATTCTGGAGAAATACAGAGAAATTTTAGAAGGTCAGGAAATCAGGGAAATTGGCATCCCGCTTACTGAATAGGATCGGCAGTAGGAGGGAAGATAGTAAGATCCAAAAAGGGCATCAATATATTAAAAACCCAAAGGATGAGTATAATAGAACGTTGAGAAATAAAAAACAAGCCGAGGTAAAACAATTGTCATTAAATATGGTAGATCCTAGCTCATGTATAGTACAGATAGGAAAATATAAAGTTAGAACATTAGTTGATTCGGGAGCACAAGTTAGCGTGATTAAAGAGGCATTTTTATATCGAATGTTAAAAAATTGTAAAATATTTAGAATTCAGGAGAATCTTCATTCGGTAACGGGACAAAAATTAGAAGTGTTAGGACAAACGATGATAAATTTGAAATTAGGAGGGATAAATGTTAGGCATATGTTCCATGTGGTTAAAGATTTAAATAGAAATATGATATTGGGACGAGATTTTTTATTGAAAAATGGGGTGAGACTTTTATTTGATTTGCATAAATTAAAATTCCAAGATGTTTACGTAGATCTAGAAGAAGATATGCATGTGTCGACACTAGTTAGAGTCAAAACGACCATGAATTTAAAACCACAGTCAGTTAATTTGATACAAGCAAGACTGAAGAGAAACCCGTATTGTGTAGCAGGAAACATAGTCAGAATCACGGAATTGCAAAATGAAATAATTGATGAGCCAGGTTTAGAAGTTCCGGATGGAATAATAGAATTAGATAAAAGTTTAACATTTCCAGTAATGGTTATTAATAACACAGGTAGAGAAATTAAATTATACAGAGGATGTGTAATAGCTAAGCTAGAACATAACGTTAGTGACATATTGGCAACAGATAGAGTAAATATGGCAGGAATAAGTTATTCAGAAACCTCTAATGAAAGAAGTAATAATAGACGCGGATACAGAAGGAAAGGGAATGTAAGAATGGATGAATTGATCCATCCATCTAGAAGAAATACAGCACAAATACATTCACTAGACAAAGTAACAAGAGAAAAAGAATTGTTACCACAATTAAAAACTTCGCCAGAAAATAAGGAAGTGTTAGAACAACTTATAAAGCAAAATCAAGATGTGTTTGCGATAAATGATTTAGAATTGGGTAAGACACAAACAGTTACGATGGAAATAGACACGGGAGATCATCCACCAATTAGTTTAAAACCATACAGAACTCCATTAAGAAATAGAGAAGTCGTAGAAAAGGCAATAGAAGATATGTTGAAAGCAGGCATAATAACAAGATCAAAACAGAATGGTCATCTCCGGTGGTAATTGTGGCCAAGTCTGATGGTTCGAACAGGTTCTGTTGTGACTACAGGGCGTTAAATAAAATTACTAAAAATGTAGCGTACCCACTGCCAGTAATTGATGATATTTTGGGGCTGCTTAATGGTTCTACATATTTCACAACACTAGACGCTAGGTCAGGATTTTGGTGTATACCGATGTCGAAGGATGCGCAAAATAAAAGTGCCTTTTGTACTCATATGGGTTCGTACGAATTTTTACGTATGCCATTCGGTCTGAAAAATGCACCGTCTCACTATATGTTCTTAATAAATGAAGTACTAGACGGTATGCAAAGTTTTGCCTTAGCATATATTGATGACATATTGATTTTTACGAAAGGAGATGTAGAGAATCATTTAAAACATGTTAGACTAGTATTTGACAGATTAAGAAGGCATGACGTTAAATTAAAGCTTAGTAAGTGCCAGTTTTTAAAGACAGAAACAAAATATTTAGGCTATATAATAAATAGGGAAGGTATTAAACCAGACATGGAAAAGATAAAAGTTATTAAAGAGTTACCTCCTCCCACTAACGTTAAGGAAGTGAGGGCTTTTATAGGAACGTGTGCGTATTATAGGCGGTTTGTACCAGCCTTTTCAAGGATAGCAATACCTATTACGAATTTAACGGGAAAATACGCTAGATTTAAGTGGGATGATGAGTGTCAAAAAGCGTTTGAACTTTTAAAAGATAGCTTAACGGTGGTACCATTATTGACACATCCAGACCTGAATAAACAGCTAATACTATACACAGATGCTTCAGACAATGCAATAGGAGCATGTTTGGTTCAACCATATGAAGGAGAAGAATCTGGAATACCAGGGGTTAAAAATGAAAGACCAATCTATTTCTTGTCGCATAAACTCAGCAGAACTCAACGCAAATGGCCGATTATTGAGAAGGAAGCATATGCTATACACTACGCGCTGCAAAAATTAAATTATTACTTACATAACGCCAATTTCATTATTAGAACTGACCACATGCCATTAAAGTCGATATTAGAAGCACCAATACAAAATAGGAAAATACAAACGTGGGCATTGAATTTACAAGGGTACAATGCTAAGGTTGAATATGTGTCAGGGAAACATAATACGTGCGCCGATCTTTTGTCTAGAATCCCGTACCCACAGTCATCAGGAAACACGGAAGATGAAGTTGAACCAGAGGTAGACGATCGAAACTGGCAAGTAAATATATTAGATTCTGCCATAATAAATAGGGAAGAATTTGAGAGTTTACCATCGGAGCAAGAGTCGGAATCTAGAACAGAAGACCCACATTTAGAACAGTTTGATATGAAAACAGAACAAGAATTGGATCCAAAAGTAGTACAGATAAAAAAGAAATTGAAAGAAACAGGGGAAAATAGTTTTAAAAGAAAGTTTGTAGAGTTACAAGAAGACAATCAATTATATTATATCAGTGAAAAAGGTGAAGGAGTAAGAAAATATATTCCGAAACATTTAGAACAAGAAGTCTTAAAGGCATACCACGATAATAATGGTCATTTTGGACGAGATAAGTTAGTGAAGGCTATTAGCAGTAAATATTATTGGCCGAATTTATTCAAAAGCGTATATGAATATGTTGAAGCATGTGAAAAGTGTAGGTTAAGAAACATGAAGATAATTAAATGTCCTTTACAAGATACCGATATTCCTCAATTTCCAATGCAGAAAGTAAGTTTGGATATTTCAGGTCCTCATCCAAAAACATTATCGGGAAATGTATACCTACTACATATAGTTGATTCATATAGTCTTTGGCCAGAAGTGTATCCAATTCCAGACAAGAGTGCTGATTCAGTTATAAATATGCTTTTACAAGAATTTATACCAAGGTTTGGGTGTCCACAAATAATACTTACAGACAATGGGAAAGAGTTTGTAAATAAAAAGTTTGAGAAATTGGTAAAAGATTGGAATATAAAACACATTAGGACTTCATATTACAGACCAACTTCTAATGCTAAAAATGAGAGACAACACAGAACACTATACAATATTCTAGCGAAAAATGTAGAAGAACACGATATGGATTGGGATCTTTATTTGGGGATAGCATTAGCGGCGATACGTACACACGAAAATGAAGGAACAGGTTTCTCACCATTTTACTTAGTACATGGAAGAGAACCAATATTGCCAATTGATAATTTATTAAAACCTAGGAGAAAATATCTGGGGGAAGATTTTCAAGAAACAAGGTTGCAAGAGATGCATAAAGCACATGTACGTTTAAGAAATAATATAATTAAGGCTAGAGAAAGACAGAAGAAATACGCAAATAAAAATGCACACTTACAAGAGTTTAACGTAGGTGATAGGGTATATTATAAAAAACATAGAAAAAACTCTAAGTTTGATGCTCATTGGGTCCCGGGATACTATATTTTAGAAAAAAAAGGTCCAGTGTCGTATACTATTAAGAATCAAATTTCAGGGCATGTTGCACGTTCACATGTAGAACACTTAAGGTGGGATAATGAAGAAAGGGATGCAGAGAATAATAATAATAATTATTGTTCCGAAGAAATATTGTCAGGTGGACAGATTGTCAGACAATCGGTATATCCAATACCTATAGAGAATGGAAAACAAGTAACAACAGCATCTACTACAGCTGAAAAAGAAGAAACGGTACCAAAAACAGTCATGACAGAGGAAAATAACGTGTATGACGATTATATTAGTGAAGAGTCAGTTACCGAAAATATTGAACCTCCATTTATGAATACAAGACAGGCAGTAAAAAGAAAGTTGGATAGACAGAAAGAAAAAGAAATTAAGAGGCAAAGGAAACTTAGAGAGAATTCTTCGAGTGAGGAAGAGATGCCACTATTTGAAAATTTGTTGAGACGGCAAGACAGAAAAATTAGATTGGATGTAGAAAGGAAGAGATTAGCGGTTGCTAGTAATGGATATACAGATGGGGAACAAGAGATGGATGAAAAGTCAGAAACTGATGAAGAAGCTGATATGAAAGAAGATAGCTCTCCTCGAGAGGATAGCGACATTGATGTAGATATTGCAATTATAGAAAAAAATTTGAGGTTATTAAAGAAATGGAGAAGTGATAGATGAATAGAGTGATACAAGGTTCTGCAGATGGCAGATAGAAGAAGAAGTTGGACACGATATTTTTGTGTTTACAAAGGTACTTGATGGAGTTTTTCTAAAGCGGAAAATTATTATTGGGTACTCAGAATATGGTCTTGAAATTTGTATGTGTACATTGATTAATGTGGGGGGATAAATATGATGAGGGGATTGAAATGCTTTGCTCAATTGTTGGGACTTCAATTGTGTTTTATGAAATGTGAAAAATAAGTTAACTTAGATGGTTATTTTTACGATGTTTTGGGTTGATTGAGTTACCTTAAGGGTGTTTAAAATGATTATTACTTTGAAGTTCAGTTAGAAGATGAATTAAAGTAGTGGTTAGTGAAGTGACTCTATATGTAGTAATGGAGGGGTATGTTGTTATTACATGTGGGGTATGCAATGTATATACAAGGTTTATAATAGGAGCTGGGTTGAACAGCGTTTAATGGGAGAATATGGGGGGAATGCCAGGTTGAATTTTGGCATTTAAATAACTGCATATAGGAAGAAGAAGACTGTACTTAACTGTATAATAATAGTTAGGAAGTTTTTTGTTGTTGAAGGAAATTGATGATCTGAATAATACAAAGGCTAGCAGTTTTGGATTAACATATTTTTTTGATAATAACAATTATTATTGACGGAAACTGAAGATAAATTTTGAAACTTTATTTTTTGATAAAGTTTTGAGAATGTATGGGAAGAGAAAGGTGATTACTTCTTACTTTCTTACTTTTTCCTTACTTTTATTAATTTCAGGTGCGCACCTACACAAATCTAAACTAGCTATTTTTTTCTGTCTATCCTAGAATACTGAGAGTGTGAGAATGTGAATAAGGGGGGAAATAAAGGATAAGGGGGGAATATCTTCAGTTTTGTCAATCATAATTTAGATGGACATTTTAAAGTTAAAAGCGGTTCGCTTATGGAGACTTTTGTATTGTGGGGAATTTTATGGAGAGTTTTGTAGAAAGTGCTTATATTTTGTAGAGAGTTTCGATATTATTGTCTCTAGTTAGCAATTGGCTATGAGGAGATAGGAGAATTGACTTAGGAAATATATGGAATTGTTGTTATTGTAGAATAGAGATGTAAAGTTAACTAATTAAAAGTTGGGGTTGAGATTTTTTCAAGGAAAAATTCTCTTTGAAGAAGGGGAGGTATTGTAACAGTGAGGAATTAGGTTAGGAGTAAAGAGTTAAGGAATGCTGCGCATTCCTTGACTAGGGGGAAAACCATAGTGAACGTGTGTGCACGAATGAAGAAGGGTATCTAGGGAAGACACACACGTCACTTGGGGCCAGCGAGAAGAGATGTCAACACCAAGAAGAGAGTCTCCATCATGTGTGCAGAGATAGAACGATTCAGATAATAAAGTATGTTTCTAACAACGCGAAGACTTGTGTGCTGTACGATCACGTGCCTAACCTGTATGTAGCACTGTGACACAAGCAAGTGATATGTTAGTGAAATAGTGCTCTCATCTCAACTTATTCCTGCTCACTTACTTCAAATAAAAGATAGAACCTGTCAAAGAACTGGGTCAACCATATTTGCACATCTGATAGTGATAGCAAACAATGGTAGCAATAAAAAACTACAGTCCCATATTGTTTTAAAGAACTGCTGCTTAAGATTAATTAAATGGTTTATTTGTGCTTTTTAAACATTTTAAAAAGCAGAGATAAACCATTTCATTAATCTGAAACTGCAAACAGGAAATGAGAAACGTAATTTCAATAAAATATTATCTTACAGATCAAATGAATTGCCATCCTGCCGATACAATGTATCTCTAGGAGAATCATGATTCCATGGGTACAGAGCAAGTGGAAGATGAAGAGGTAAATGCCAGGATAGCGTGGTCACAAGACATAATCAGGACAAGAATGAAGATCTGATCCAGGACTCTGGTGCTCATGTGTGGTAGAGAATCATGAATGCCCACAGTTATCGATTTGGCACATGCTGATGATAATGATGAAGTAAAATGAATTATTGTACTGCATATAGAATTACAATACTGCAGATGAAATGAATGATTTTGCTGGAAGTAAAATGAATTACCGTACTGCATATAGAATTACTTTACCACATACAGAATTATTGTACTGCAGATGAATGATTTTACTGCGGGTAAAATGGATTATTGAACTGCATATATAATTACTCTACTGCATATTGAATTACTGAACCATATATAGAATTACTATTTATTTTACTATTAGATATTATTACAATTAGAATTACTATACCACAGATGAAATTAATTCATTTATTACAGGTCAAAAACACAGACTAAACTAAAATCTGTTGAAATGAGATGTCAAAGACCGCAAGGAATGACAAATAAAACATGAGTTTTACAGACAATGAAAGATGAGGATGAAAAAGTATAATTAAATTGTTAAAAATATTACCTCTGAGTTACATAATCCATTTGTTCATTTTTCTCTCTATCATGTCGAGCCTAAAATAAAAACAAATAACAAGAGCAATTGAAATATGATACATAGACAGCATGAAGTTCTAATTACCAACCCAACAGTTGCTTGCTGTTTGGTCACTCAGAGGTCAAGGAATAAACAAGAAATAAACACAATTTCTTGACTGGGAAAACTGTCTGACTGCTCCATATATGCACACTGTATTTACAGAACTCAAACACTACCAGGCAACCCACCCTACTTACGATTATATACTTTCCTTAACTGTGTATGTCCCATACAGTTGTTGCACTAATCCACTCAGTCCAACTGTTATGTGAACTTTGTATGCTTCATAGTGTTATTCCTTTAACTCCTTGAGACTCAAATGTTTATTATAATGATAGTACGATAGAATGTGTTATAATAACAACAGTTTTGAATAGAACAAGTTATAGTAACAACAGTTTTGAATAGAACAAGTTACAGTAACAATAGCTTAGGACAGAAAATGTTATTGTAATAAGAACTTAGGATAGAATAAATTATAGCAACAGCTTAGGGTAGAATGAGCTACAGTAACAAGTAGAACAAGTTACAGTAACAACAGTGTAGAATAAAAGTTATAGTAACACCTTCCTTGGACTTAACAAATTCAGACATTCAGACATCTATGTTCTTTGCTTGATGAAGATGAATGGATCTTCTTCACAGTATCATATCATGGGTTTAATATTATTTTGAATGAATAGCCCAGATAATCTATTAAATACAAATAAACACATAACAAATTGAAGATATTACAAACTTTGAATACCATGACTCCATCATAACAACGGTATCTGTTCATAAGAATCTAGAAGAAGACTGGCCATGGTAATACAGAGGCGAAACAGTAAATCACTAAACCGGCTCTGTGGCTTTGGGGTTACGAACGCAATTCATAATCCTGCATACCATGATTTGGCAGCAGACCGCCTCAGGTTTTCATATGTGTCGGGGTAGGGAGATGTCAGTTGGTGGGAATGTGTGTGTATGGTTTGGGGATGTGAGTGGATGTGCGATGTGTGGGTTGGTGGGGGATGTGTGTGAGTGGGTGGGGAATATGTGGTCGATGGAGATGTGGCTGGAGGATGGGTGGTTGGAGGTGTGGGTGGGGGAGGGTAATGGGTTAGGATGTGTATGTGGGTGGGCGTGGGATGTGTGGGATGTTTGTGGTTGGCGAATGTGTTTTGGTTGGGGGAACAGGTGAGGGCAGTGTGTGTGGGTGGGGGATGTGCGGGAGGGGGATGGGTTGGTTGGTGGTGTATGTATGTGTCCCACGGTGTGTGCGTGTGTGTGGGTGGGGTGATGTATGGGTAGGTGGGAGATGGGCCTCATAACATGGTAATTTGTCTTGATTATGATTACAACATTCATTTCACAATGTTTATCTTTCTTCCTATGTAAATGTATAATGCTCTTGATGAACGAAAGACGAGTGATTGGAAGGGCCGAATGTAAGACGGGCCTGCGTGCCCAATTTGTTACCCTTTTAAAATAAAGTTGATTTGATTTGATTTGATTTCATAATAAAGTTGATACAATGGTATGTGTGCTAGCCATTCAGAAAGCAATGGCAA
This sequence comes from Cepaea nemoralis, assembly GCA_014155875.1. Classification (NCBI taxonomy): domain Eukaryota; kingdom Metazoa; phylum Mollusca; class Gastropoda; order Stylommatophora; family Helicidae; genus Cepaea; species Cepaea nemoralis. The sequence goes on along the minus strand of JACEFZ010001966.1, from coordinate 109,657 downwards.
ATTACTTATTGTAAACTTGCCAAGAAACCACAAACAGCCAAAAAATGATGGGGTTGACTGATGTCCTGTAAAGTATATACAACTATCTTTAAACAGCATTAAGAGACAAGGGATCCAAATCAACAAACAAATAAAACTACAAATGTTCAGTACATGCAGCTTCCTGTGACAACTTATGCATGTGAATCATGGGTCATTTAGCAAATCCCTGTACAAGGAAATTGAGGCTTTTAAACCTAAATGTTACTGAAAAATTCTGAGACTACTGCACAGGAAGAAGGACAATACAAATATTCTACATGAACTGCATTCTCAAGAATTATTCTCATAAAGAACATAAATATCTAGGAAGCTTAATTGCTTTGGCCATACTAAAAACAATAATGGGAGGCGTCGTTACTGGAAGGAGAGGCTGGGGTAAGCCAACACGATAGTGGACACAGTGCATTAAAGATACCCTGAGCATGAAAATGCATAAGCCAGGGGAATTGATGAATAATCAAACAGTCTTTCCAGTCGGCAGCGATGAGAGTGAAATTCTGCAAAAGACTTGCAGGTGATGATACAAATGAACAGTTTGAACACCCACACAAACATACCATGAATTCCTGATGTTTTCGTCTTTCCTCGGACAGCCTGTCATCAGACCTCACCTCCATATCCCTCAGCTGCTCCTCAAGGTAATGAACCCTGAAACATGAATTGACTTCAATTCAGCATACATTACTACCTATGTTACTTTAAAACAGAGTAATCTGCTCCTAAAATTTGAGACTGCCTATTTAGTGTAAGCTGTTTCAACATTTAGGAGTGTGGTTGTGAAAGTGGTTAAAGTAATTACTTACTTAACTAATCTTGGGTTCATTCCTCACAAATGATTAGAATTGTTTCCTCGTGTTTCTTCATCTTTTAAAGGAAATTCATCACATCAAGTCTTTCACAACTTCAATAAACCACAGTGTAGATTTTTACATCATAAGGAACCCCAGGACAGTATACTCAAACATGACATACTCAAACATGACATACTCAAACAATATCCTGTGGTAGCAGGCGGAATGTCTAGCCTTCTAAGATAATTGCAAACAGGACCTGTGCACGTGGTAAAATTAATCATTCTTCGACAGTTGGGAACAGAAAAAAAAAAGTTCAATAGGCTGCTTTTTTAACTGTCACGACTAAGTAACATATCACAAGCAGGTGTCAAAAGTTTAGCTGGAAAGTATCCTATGCTGAACTCATTCCTTACGTCCTCACATACAGGTCAGGTCAGAATGGAACTATTCTGAGGGTTGAAAAATGGTACACCTGTGACCTGTACTGAGAACTAGTGTCTGCACTACATGCAAAGGGTGATACTGACGAGGAGATCCGAGCACCTTTGGACTGAATGGTCTGATGTGCAGTGAAGATGTCACTAACTAACTAACACCAGTGTTATGTAGTGCCACCGAGATGTATTGCTTTTCAGTATAAATATCATTACCACTAATAGGTATCACATTCTAGAAAATATCAAGTAGTGAGCTCGCAGGATGGTTGTGCATCTGTTAAACATGAAGTGAATGAATTAAACTTAAAAACGTGTGACATTTCCATAGGGCACCTGGAATAATTGCAGCCATTTTGTAATGAGCCAAGGCCATATTTTAATCGAGCTGCTTCGTAAAGTATAATGGGTTCCAGAATTAACGTAGTCAGAAAGTAGCAAAGTCAAGGATCATGTTACATGCCTTGAGCTGCATTTGGTAAATGGCGCTAGAGCCATGTTTGAACAGACCAACTGGCACTCGCTGTGTGTGATGTCATCGTTATCGTGCTGGCCACCTTCGCTTGTCAGGGCATTTCCTGGTAGCCATGTTTGGCTGGGTTGACCTGGCAGCCCATCTCCATTTTAAAAACTTGAATCTGTCCCAATATTTTTGAACCCATAACCACTGGCTTGGCAGGCCAGTGTCTAGCCACTACGCTACAATTTTTAGCCATTATGCAATTGTTTTAACAATACATTGAACAATTTGTATATTGCTGAAAGATTAAATGGCATGAACTCACTTTTGTACAAGCACTGTGTTCTCGTCCTTGAGTCTGACCTGTTTCGTGTTTGTATCTGTTTGCACTTGAGACAGGTGTTGTAGCTGGTCTTCCAAGAACTTTAACTGGGGATGAACAGGAAATGACATCAATTCAAGGGCCATAATTATGGTCTACCAGAAGAGACATTACTTTATAGCCACGTAAGGATGAAGGATAAGAATGTGGTAAGTCTGGTATGAAAGCAGCAAGCGTAGGATGAAGCTTGACAGACAACACGGCATGTGAGGGTTGTCAGTGTTTACTTCTCAAAATGTAAGTGCATGGAGTTGAGTTGAGTTAAGAACCGACATCACTGCACTCAGGACATTCCTATATGTGCTCCATCCCCTCGTTCAACAGCCAGTGAAGAGTCATACTACTAATCATTCCCACCGTTATCTGATTAAATGTTCTCCTGGTCTTCCCTCTCAGTTTTGAGATTCTTCCAGAACCCCTGCCGATCCCCTGCAATCTCATTCTTTCTACATATGGGTTCTCAATCTGTTCCTCCGCCTTCTCCACCTGGTCCCACAAGCGCACAACCACCTCCCCCCTTGTCCATAGACAAACTACCACCAGGAGGTGCATTCCCTGCTAGCCTATCAGCCTGTTCATTCCTCCATACCCCCGCAAGGCCAGGGCAAAATATCTTAAAATTCTCACAATCTGTGACACCTGAAGCGACGAGAGCCATTCCACACGAAACATTCCTTTCTCCACCTTACTAAGCATACTCTTTGAATCCATAATGAATACAACGTGTGTTGCAGTAGTCTCCTCTAGCCACCGGAATGCATGGAACAAGAAGTAAAATGTTCAGAATATACATTTTTGTTTGTTTTTTGCATATCCTTTTTACAGGACATCGCCGTCAACACCAGCATTTTACTGCTGTTGTTGATGTCTTAGCAAGTTTACGTTCAGTAGTTTGCCATTGCTTTATGAACGACCGGCTCCCATACCAATTCATTAAAATCCAGCGCAGCGCGGTCTGCTGTCAAATCGCGCGCAGCTGTGTTTTGAACGTAGGTAAGCAGGGTTGCGAACCGCGTCCAAAACTCCTTTTCCATGGAGACTGGCAAGAATATACATACTAGGATAAAAAGTAAAATGAAGAAATAATGCACTGTCTTATTTATAACAAACATTAGCATATTGTTGCATTTCTCAGTATATGGATCCTACATGACCTACAACTTTGTGATAAGCTTGATTTAAGCTTGTCATTTAGAAAGCAATGGCAAAGTACTAAATGTAAACTTGCAAAGAAAATTTTAAAAATGCTGGGGTTGACTGTGATGTCTCATAAAGGACATGCAATAACTTTTAATACCGAATATTGTATGACTGGTGGTAGTCAATCTTATCTGCACATAAATGCACAGTGTTGTGTAAAAGGTCAAGGACTCCTTTTCATACCATGAGATGTTTTGGGTATATGGTGCTGGCCCCACATTTGTACACCAATTACTCGATGGGTGACATGGTCAATATCAGGACCCGCTACCTCAAAGTCCAAGATAATCTCCTAGCACTAATTTGTAGGCTGAGCCGAACTCGTCTCAATTTAAACTTCCCCAATGTGAAGAGGTTTCGATCACATGAACAACGCACTGGCAACTGCACATGCTAGCCAATGTGTTACCATGTCTCTCACAAAATCTGTAACAAAAAGTGGTTTTAATGGCAAGAGGTTCGACTAAATTGTGCCAGGTTTTATTACATACGGCTTGGTCTATTTCAGTAGAGTGACCTGCTGAAAGCTTTGCACACAACATGGACTCCATAGCTCCAGCAACGATGACCAGGAGTCTCCAAGAAAGTGCACATATACAAGTAATCATGTAAACATTTTAAAAACACTACAGAATAAGAACTTCCTGGCCACAACTTACCCTTCCATGTACGTCCTGGAAGTTTCCATCAATATCATCGAAAATTTCGTCAGAACCGTAGCTCCGAACACTTGAGGGAGAATTGCGGCCACTTTTCTGCAAATGACTGAAAAATTAGATGCCCCATAAATGTTATTGCTTAAACTTGTCTTGTCACTCTCTTCTCATTTTACTGGCTAATTGTCTAACTCTTATGCTAAATTCAGTTATCACATAGACCTTCCTTACTGTCTTTTTCTGTTTTTTAATCTTAAATATCATCCCATCCATGTTCTATTAACTTTTTTTTAAAATATTGTCCCTTCCCTGTTCTATTAAATTCTGTGTTTTTCTTAAATAATGTCCCGTCCCTTTTCTATCAATTTTTTTATATACATTGCCCCTTCCCTCTTCTATTACATTGTTATTTTTTCTTCTATTACATTGTTCATTTTTCTTCTATTACATTGTTCTTTTTTCTTCTATTAAATTCTGTTTTTTTCCTTAAATTTTGACCCTTCCTTGTTGTACTACAACCTGTTTTTACCTAAGTGTTTCCTTAATGTTACTGTTCAGTTATGTTTTACCAATGCCTTCCCTTTTCTTATAGATTATGTTGTTAGTGCTTTCCCTCCCTTTTCTGGTAACTTCTGCTTGCTTTCTTGCTTGCTTGTGTTCGCTGGCTGTGATCTCCAGCGTGAAGTCCTGTATGTCGGATGAAGACATCCTGTTGTCCAACATCAGTGTGATGTCATACAGGACCTGAGGTTTGCGTAAGTATCCGTTGTCCCATGTCTGGCTTATTGGTGTGCGGACTGGTGGTTCCTCGCCGTGCAGGCAGACACTCTCCGACTTCGGAGGAATCAATGATCCTACTGACTTTAGCCAGGACCCCGAAAGGACCTGTTGCCCAGGACGCTTGGCGAGGATGCGTCAATAGGTCTTGGCCAGTATAGAACCCAGCCCTGATGCCTTGGAAAAACCTCTGCGTCCCTGGTAACTTCTGTTTTACCTATGTTTTCCTGTCCTCGCCTTTCTACACTGTTAATGTTAACTTCTGGGGGTCTCTGTGGTGAAGTGGTCAAAATGTTTGACTCAGGCTGCATAGGCTGTGGGTCCAATTCTGGACAGCGTCCTTCAGTTCACTGAGTGTATTTTTTCTGAGGCTCCTAGGGGTTGCCACTTAAGCTATGGAGTTCATACTTTGTGTGACGCTTTTGGTATCCCGCGCTGCGGAAAGAGACTGAGCCATATGGGTAAAAACCTGGTGCAATGAAGTCGACCCTGTCGACTATTAAGCGACTTTTTCAATGTTAACTTCCGCTTTGTATGGTTTAAATCCATCCCTATTAACACAATCACTTCTGTTCAGTTATTTGTGTTTAAAAAACTGACAATAAAACCCGCTGAATGAAGCATCAGTCTCCCCGCACACTTTGAGCCCTTGACTTGATGCACACTTACTCTGTGAGTTAGCAAGTCATGTAAAATATGCCCCCTGTTCATACCATGAGGCGTGTTCAGTATATGGTTATCTTCTTCTGCCCTTTATATCCCCCAGTGAGGCACAGACCCTCAACCAAACCACATCATGTGGTTCCATATGTGGCTATCTCCTGCAGCTCCCCCCAGTATTATTCATCTCTGTCTGTAATTCTCTTCTCCATGTATTTTTAGGTCTCCCGCTATTTTATTTGCCTTGTGGGTTCCAAAAAGTGAGTGTCCTACCCAGCAGTGGAGTCTTTGCCTCACCTCTTGGTTTACTGAGTCAATGGTGCTAGCCTCATATTTGTAGACCATTCTACACTGGACAGGCAGTGCAGTCAATGTCACACTGGACAGGTGGTGCGATCAATGTCACACTGGACAGGTTGTGCGGTCAATGTCACTCTAGTTCCCTTGGCTTCCCAGGAAAGTTCCTAGTTCCTATTTTAGGCTAAATCGACCTTAAGGCCAGGTCAATGAGAAGCATTTCTATATTAAATAATAATGAACCACGATTAGGTTATTTTACTATTTGAGCCGTGCTAGAAAACAAAAAGCTAAACATAAATATACATTCCTTTTTGTACTGTTTCATTTCTTAAATTCTGTTACAACTCAGGTAGGTGTACCACACACAACTGCATTCCTCATATTACTTCTACCACATGCAAATGGATTACTTACATCACATATACCACACAACTTGATTACTCACATTACATATACCACACAACTTGATTACCCACATCGCATATACCACACAACTTTATTACCCACATACATATACCAACATTACTAAATACACTACATTTATCCTACACAAACAATTAGACTCCACACACTACATGTAACCCACACAACTGGACTCCACACACTACATGTATCCCACACAATTAGACTACGCCAAGACCTACCTCGCAAGAGCTGCTGTTGTAAGCCTGCGGTTTGAACTGAAACAGAGCCACACAAAACAATTAAATGAAAGCCAACCACAATATTATGGACTATCTGATAACCACATCCAATCCACACCCTTCGACTTCTGGGAGAGACTAAGCACTAATGGGTGTGTCTGGTGTGGCACAGCTAAAATGTGTTGTCTCTGAGACCCACAGGACAGAAGAGATAGAGGGAGACCTAAAACCACACGGAGAAGCGAATCAGAGACATTATATGCAGCGGACATGACAGGAGCTGCAAGAGATGGAAAAAGATAGTAGGACATAGTATAGGCTTGCTGAAAGCCTACACTCTGCTGGGTGATATACAGCAGTAGAAGAAGAGAAAGTTCTGTGCTCATATTGTTTTTTTAATGTGTTCTATATTTTTGATATCGGTTTAGTCATTTATTCAATATATATATAGCATTATTTTTTACTTCTACGTGTAACATGTCCCTTTCTTGAATAAAATATGCCATCTTTATTCTAATGAAAATTTATACAGAACAGCCCATAATGGCATAATAAATTATACTAAAACTCTACATATGAAACAACATATTCAAAATAAACATCACAAAGCATTGCACTAGTATTAAATATGTACAAACAGTTTTCAGTTTACAAAAACATCTTTACATTTTAGCTAAGAAACTAATGAATTGAGGCTTCTCATGGATGTAATACCTAGCCATCTAAGCTAACAAGTGAACATAAGAATCATCACGCAATTTTATTTTACCACCAATTTTACAGCTGCCTCACTTATACAAAATGATCTCATTTGTAAATCTTGTCTCTATTTTTTATTGACAATGTTTAAGAAAATGATACAAGTACAAAACAATGCATTAAAATAAATAGTGCCAAGCATAATATAAATAATTAGTGCACATTTTTTTTTAACTCTATAAAAATAAAACTATCAAATCACCTCACAGAGAAATATGAAATAAGCTGAACTACGATTTGACAGTGCCGGGTTTTATATCATACTGTAACCAAACACACAATTAATAGTGCAATTGTTGTGACCTAAAAATGTATAATGAGCTAGCACTGATTTTGGAAAACTGTTTCTTAACAGTCTCAAAATGTTTTGAAACTTTAATATTTAATCACATTTATATAATGTATATTTAACAAACAAACAAAAATTATGTGATCACTATTAGGAAACCAAAACAATTATTGAAACCACAATTATGTAAATACTTTCTTCTTCTACAAAGCCACAAACTATGCTGAACTACACAACAAAGCAGATGTCATGCAGAAATCTGGCCAAAAAAATGTAAATATCATGAAATAAAACATAACTGCAGTAGTAATTTATATCCCAAGAAAATCAAGCTATAAAAATGCAAGATGCCATGCTGTACATTAAGCAATACTGATATAGCATAAAATAACACAATATAATTTCATAGAAATAAAACAATACAATTGCAAATAAAGTAATACAGAGACAGCTATTAATATCATCATCACTATGCACTATATCATCATCTAGTGCTGTGATCATTGTTCTCCCATTTCCCAAATCACCTGAATTTCAAAACAGGTCTGTGTATGTTTTCCTATTATGCCACTTGGCCAATCCATTTCAGTATTTTATGGCTGTTTGCATTATGCCCATTCCCCATCAAGTTTACTAATTATCAGTTTTAAATTTATCTCTTCTCACTGTAGGAAGCATCTTGACTGTCAGAATTATATTTCTCTAATCAATGTATCTTTATTTGCTTTTCAATGAACTGCCTCATGTTTGCTTTGTGTATTATCTATTATGCAGCCACAACTAAAAAAGCACAGAACTAACAAGCTAAAAACAAAGAAATATGCAGAAAACTATTAACAAAGATTTTGTCAGGTCTTAGTCAGATATGACTGAGCTACCGTATGACAGTAGACGGTACTACCTGCGTCTGTTAGCGCTGAATATTGGGCGGCGCTTACCAAACTTGACATCCCACATTGTGCCAACGGCTTCGGGCGGAGGAGCACAATTGGGAGGGTACAAGCCTTATCCTAGTAACAAGAAATGCAACCTAAAGACTAAATGTCATGACAGGGCAGACCAGGCCCTAAGCCTTTGTATAGGATTTAAGCTCTGACAGGTAGACAGTTAAAGCATTGCTTTACTGACCCGGCAGCTTCTGCAGCTTGTCTTGTTCCAGGCGTATTGGTGTTACCATTCCTCTGAGTAAACTAGACAGGCCGAGAGAGAGATCATGCTGCATGGGTAACACTGTTCTCTAAATTCAGCCCAGGCTTTGTTTTATGGAGAGTGTAACTCCCATTTTACAAACTAATGTCTGTCAAAGACAGGCAAGGTGCCAGTCATATTAGCATAGAAATAGGGCAATTTACACAAAATTGGTTTTATAAAGCCATCATACAGCATGAACTATAGCAGTACATATTGAACCTAGAATAAAACAGTACAATAGAACAAGGAAAGCCGAGAAGGTTAACCTGGTCAACAAATGCCCGCAGAAGTCGGATGTGTCGGCCTAACGGCGCAAGAACTGCAGCTCTGCTGTAAACAGGCACAACGCAATCACATCTGGAAAAAAAACTCCGGATGAACGCAGAAGAAGAACAAGGAAAGTAGTAATATAAATAAAACTACTGTATACATTTGAACAAAGAAGGTATACATATTGCACAATTTATGCCTGGAATATTTTGGTGTGTCTTATTATTTACATGTGCAGAATTATAGAGATGAAGCAAGGAAATTAATCTTTTTTTTTTTAAGTGAGAAACTAAGCAATTTGTGCAAAACTGAATATAAAGCCTTATGTACAATTAAAGATAATACAAAGCAAACAAAATTGTAAATAAAACAATCTACTGAAAACTAGAAACAGTGTAATACTTGCAGTACAAGAAAACAAGAAAAAACAAAGCATTTAACACAGAACCAAAGTTAGAGAAACACTCACAAAACTAAAAGCAAAGCAATATATACAAAACCAGATATGCCCAAACCAGAAATAAAGCAATTAACATAAAACCAGAAAAAAAGCAATTTACAGAAAACCAGAAATAAAGCAACGTGCTAATATTCATGCTAAGTAGAAAAATATATATATCACTACCACGGTTTTTTGTGGTGTCGAGAGAAGTGATCCTTTCTGTCAGCGCGTTTTCTTTGGGAGGATGGAGTTCTGTTGATGGAACAAGCCAGATTTTTGCAGAGTTTGTGTTATGCATAAATGCAAGTCAGTGTTTTGGTTTGTTATTGGACACTGATTAACATGAGCGAAGTTATGGCAATCTGGACATACCCTTAAGCAGGGTCTCCTTGAGCAGTATCAAAATATATGGATGCTGGTACCTCAGAAGTCAGAATGGGTTTACCTGATGGCCAGGGACACTCTACGCGAGGTTTCCATTCTCGCTGCATTTGCTTTAGGACACCTGCGTTACCTTTTGACAGATCTAACGCTTCAGTCAAACTCCCCGTCTGACACTGTCTTCAGAGCGGATCGTGGCCGATGAGGAGCGCTGGTTGCCGCTTAGCCCAAGGATGTTAAAGTGTAGTGGCCTTAAATTTTCCTCATGCTGGTAACCAAAGTCACCACACCGCATCTGCCATGCACTAGCCCACAACTGTATTCCCAGTAATGGCAGGAATATTTTGTTTTCCAGTAAGTTCAGTGCTGAGGTTGACCCAATCAAGTTGGTTGGTCAGATTTGAATCCATTATAAAACTGAGTTTTAAATCTAAATCCTGCTGCACTGGCACACAACTCATCTAATGCCTGAACAGATCTTGCATCTATTGGAATCATCATCACCAAGTGCCTTGCTGATTCTCGTGGGTGATCATACTTGTCCACATCTTGCAATCTCCAACGGTATGCATCAGTCTGTGTGCTCACACCCTTCCATGTCATGACACAAGACTGTCCAGAATTTGTGTTGTCTTCCTTCATCTCTCTTTCATTGTCGCATGTTCCAGTTTTTGTCTTCTCATAAGTGTCACTGAGCCTGAGGAATTAAGACTGCCTGGCTAATGCAGGTGTCATGAATTGTGTAGGTTAGGGTTTTCTTTCCTTCCCCTCCCCCCTCCCCCCACATAAAAAATTCAATTTGAGCCCGGGTATCCCGAAGGAGGACCCAGCTTACTAGACTCCCGGCCAGCCACTCCTGTCATAATATGACCAAAAAATTATGACCGTTTCTTTCTGATGTTTGTGATAATATTCAAACTAATGATGTTTGTGATAATTATCAAACTAATGGTGATACATAAATAAACACACATAGTATTGTTTGGTGCTCACAGAAGGAGAATAAGGAAGTAGAGACTAGAGGACGCACTAGACAACATAAAATTTTAAAGCTATAGTTACCGACCGGGATTCGAACTTGTCACCTCTAAATGGCAACAGTGCCTCGCCATTTGGAGGTTACAGGTTCAAATCCTGGTCGGTAACTATAGCTTTCAAATTTTATGTTGTCTAGTGCGTCCTCTAGTCTCTACTTCCTTATTCTCCTTCTGTGAGCACCAAACAATACTATGTGTGTTTATTTATGTAACTGTCTAAGTGGCCTCAACGGGTTCCCCAATTGATTTCCTGTGTTAATGGTGATGCAGTCAATCCAGAAATGTCTCTTCCTGATGTTTGTGATAATTATCAAACTAAGGGTGATATGGAGAATTTTCTCCTGGCACAGTCAATCAAGTAAAATTAAGGTCAGATATTTTTTTCTGGGAAAAGAAAGGCTCAGAGGAAGAGAGCTAGCCAGCCACCACAATTTTCTGTGCCAGGACCTAGTAAGTATGAATGCTTAACACTAATATCACAATGATAGTATGAGCCACAGGCTTGCCTTCACCATCACCTTCCTGCTTTATATCAATATTGTTCCCAGCAAGACTAACAAAAAACATAAACTTGATAAACAAAGAAACAAAATCATACATGACATCTGAATCACATCAAACAGATGAAACCACTATCTCAACAACAAAAAATCCAATTTTCATAAACACAATTTTAAAATGTCATGTACATATTGATACGAGACATATTTTTGGGGTAAACTGAAAGAGAAATGAATAAGAATTGATGCAATACTGAAAGAAGATAATAATATAAAAAACTGAAACCTACAAGTGGCCTTGGTCAGAGACGTCTGCCTCTGAGGATTCAAGTTCCCCGAAATCTTCATAGTTCTCTTCATCTGTAATCTCGTGCCGACTGAAACAAATAACAACAGGATAATTACCAAATAACATCACACTATAAGGATACATTGTTAATTTTACATAGCCAGTTAGTTACAGCTTACTGTGGTTAATCCAGTTATATTTGTACACGAGGAATCATAAGGTGAATTTTACATAGTTGACCCACTTCCACTTCTATGCAAAAAAAATGGTTAAGTGCAGATTTGCCACAATTAACCCCACTTCACTTCTATTTTGTTATTTCAAAGTCAGGCACAGGCAGTTTCAGAGCAGACTGCATTGTGCTGATTTTTACAATGGTATGAGTGTTGGCAATTTAGAAAGCAATAACAAACTAAGGAAGTAAAACTGCCTAGAAAATCACAAGTCAATCAATGCTGAGGCTGATTGCAATGTCCTGGAAATGACCTGCAACTAACTTGTTAATTTCTATACCAGTAATGGTTACACACAGCTTCACCATCATTAACTCCACTTGACTTGTATGTGAGTAATGGTTGAATACACAAAGTGGGTAAACTGTAGTAAAGGTTTACACAATCATTAATGATACTTAATGTATAAATCTTGTTCGGTTGATATGCAAAGGTGTATGAAGAAGTATTCAGACTGCCACACTTCATACCATAGGTATGTCGGTTACAAAAGCCTCCCAGAGGCATGAAATGGAATATTGCTTGGATAGCAAATCCATTACGTGGAAAGTCCGAATCAAAAGCTCACTGTGTGAGCTTCGTAAAAGGTGGAAAAAGTGTCCTAGTGGCATGAAATGGAATATTGCTTGGATAGCAAATCCATTACGTGGAAAGTCCGAATCAAAAGCTCACTGTGTGGGCTTCATAAAAGGTGGAAAAAGTGTCCTAGTGGCACGAAATGGAATATTGCTCCGATAGCAAATCCACTGTGCGGAAAGTCTGAATTGAAAGCTCACTGTGTGGATGTCATCTGCACACTGCATTCTTCTGGTTTCCGGAAGAACAGCCTATGGTGAACGGAAGGCCCAATATACGGAAGTGAGGCTAAGCAGCCATGTGCAGGACGTGACGATTCCTTGGGTGAGCCCAGTACCAGAGCGCTGTGTGTTAGCTCCGCAAGTATGGAAGCCTCCTTGGATGGCAGGGAATGCCCATGGTCTGCCCCTGCCTTCCCTTGAGGATGGGAGATAACACCACAACAGTGAGATTCAAACGTCCTAAGAAACCCCCGGGAAGGTTAACCTGGTCAACAAATGCCCGCAGAAGTCGGATGTGTCTGCCTAATGGCGCAAGAACGCAGCTCTGCTGTAAACAGGCACAACGCAATCACATCCGGAAAAAAAACTACGGATGAACGCAGAAGAAGAAGAAGTATAAATCTTGTTCAGTGTCAACTTTGTCATTTCATTTTGTGAGCTTCCTTTCTCAGTCTGTCTCATATTTGTGTAGTTATTTTAAGTCCTTTCTGTCTTTATTGTTATTTGTTTGTCCGATAAAGGGTTGTACTTTGTTACATGTTCTTATGTTCTTGTAGAACTGATCCTCCTAGCTTGTTGTTTTTCTTGCTGCCCACTGCATGTTAACAGCGTGGCTGCAGTTGGCCATGAACCGCTTTATTTGTGGAGGGGGAAGATACGATGAATAAAGCTGCGTGTAGATGTCGATGGAGACCCACTTGTAGTTCGATCATCTACCTAAAAGTGATAGCATGATGTTGATGTTGGTGGTGGTAATGATGATGATTATGATGATGATGATGATAATGATGATGATGATGATGATGATGATGGTTATGATGATGATAGAAAATGCAAAACATGCATTAAAGACAATGTTCTCATTTTTTGTTTTAATTTTAGAAACCACTGTAGCATACTCAGGTTCATTCACCAGGATTAACTGGCTTCATATCCCCTCCAGGGGCAGATTTTGTTAAGACATTGCTCTGGAGTAGACCAAAAATTTGAAAAAAAGAGTTGACCTGCTAATGTACATTCTGGCACAAGTGTTCACACCCAAAGGATGAACATATCCATCCCTTAGACACAAATTGAAGGGCTAATAAGGAAAATACACACAATCCACATCATATTTGACTGGGACTGGTGTTGCATATGTCTAGACATTGAGGCTGATACTGAGGAGAGGATCCAAGAACTTATGGACTGAATTGCTGGATGGATGTGTGGTGAGGATGGATAATCTGACTAACTCTGAAGTCAATCAGTCTCATAAAGAGGACACCAAAAACTCTGAAGTCGACCAGTCTCATAAAGAGGACACCAGAAACTCTGAAGTCGACCAGTCTCATAAAGAGGACACCAAAAACTCTGAAGTCAACCAGTCTCATAAAGAGGACACCAGAAACTCTGAAGTCAACCAGTCTCATAAAGAGGACACCAGAAACTCTGAAGTCAACCAGTCTCATAAAGAGGACACCAGAAACTCTGAAGTCAACCAGTCTCATAAAGAGGACACCAGAAACTCTGAAGTCAACCAGTCTCATAAAGAGGACCCCAGAAACTCTGAAGTCGACCAGTCTCATAAAGAAGACACCAGAAACTTTCTAATAGGTAAGGTGGGCAGCATGATACTACCACAGCGTCTACTAGGAACTATTTGGTTTAGAGAATACAGTATAGGGAACATAACGTTCTCCCAGCATTCTGCTGTTGATGAGTCATGGAATTATGGGCACGACCCAAAAACCAAGGTGCAGATGTCACAGTAGAGATACTCATCATCACCCTGGGCCACAACCACACAAAAAGCAAGGCAGGTGTGCAGAAAGGTCAAAGGAATTTTGACCTTATTTACACACTATTTATAGTAGTGATGGACTGAATTTTACGTGTGGATTACTTTTCCCGATTACCGGTAAGAACACACGTTTTTAAACATCTGGTTTGTTGATGCCAAGGTAATAGGTACAACCTCTAGACCCAACAGTTGGACTAAAATATTGATGTCTTGTCCTTGACTTGGGAACGTAAATTACAAGTACCTCTGAAGTCAGAATTGGTTCGCCTAATGGTGAGGGACACTGGTAATAAGGAATCCACGTACAAAAATCAGTCCAATGCTACTAAAAGTAGTGTGTATGTACTGCGCTTAGTTCAAAGTGAGCGGGTGAAAAATAAAACATCCATCAGGTTCATGATGCTCTGCCATGTAAATACAGTACTAGCAGATTATTATCCCTAACCAACAAAACATATTGACGAGGTGTCATTTCTTATAATTTGACATCACATTTCTTCACCAACTTTTATTTATTTCCTTTCACATATGCATAACCCTACTCACCTATTTTCATTAATCTCTGAAGACTTTGCACTTATGGCGCTGTCTTCTTCGTCTTCAGAATTGTTAGCTATCACAAGAGGGTGCCCGTTAAGTTCTGTGACAGGTACTGGGTGGATAGGCTGCAGTGATGTCACGATCTCTCCGCCATCTAATCCTGAAGGATCATCAAAGCCTGAAAAGTCGTACTCTGCGTAGGTGTTCTGACTGCTGATTGATGGACTTGTTTTCTGGCTCTGGAAAAGGAAACATAATGTAATTAAAGAAGAACTATTGGAGGGCCCGCTACATCACCGGATATGGCATCACCAGGGGAGACATGGCACCACCAGGGGAGACATGGCACCACCAGGGGAGACATGGCACCACCAGGAGAGACTTGATATTACCATGGGTGGTATGGTAATATCACAGACGACATTACACTACGAGGGGTGAAATGGTACCACCACAGGAGACAAGACACTAAAATCGAAGGTGTAACACTAAATGTGAGGGAAAGAAGACACCATCATGTGTGAGACATTGCACCTTAGAGGTAGAGTTCAAGAGGATGTCCATGAAAAGCAAGGTCAGCATGGAAATAGATCTTACAGACCTGAGTTAACAGCAACATTAATGGAGGGAGGAGGGAAGGAGACAAGACAAGACAAGACAGACAGACAAGACAGACAAGACAGACAGACAAGACAGACAGACAAGACAGACAGACAGACAGACAGACAGACAGACAGACAAGACAGACAGACAGACAAGACAGACAGACAGACAGACAGACAGACAGACAGACAGACAGACAGACAGACAGACAGACAGACAGACAGACAGACAGACAAGACAGACAGACAGACAGACAGACAGACAGACAGACAGACAGACAGACAGACAGACAGACAGACAGACAGACAGACAGACAGGACAGGACAGGACAGGACAGGACAGGACAGGACAGGACAGGACAGGACAGGACGACAAGACAAGACAAGACAAGACAAGACAAGACAAGACAAGACAAGACAAGACAGACAGACAGACAGACAGACAGACAGACAGACAGACAAGACAAGACAAGACAAGACAAGACAAGACAAGACAAGACAAGACAAGACAAGACAAGACAAGACAGACAGACAGACAGACAGACAGACAGACAGACAGACAGAACTTTATTTTCAAAGGGTAACAAATTGGGCACGCAGGCCCGTCTTACATTCGGCCCTTCCAATCATTCATCTTTCGTTCATCAACAGTGCATAGGAAAAACATTGTCAAATGAATTTTGTAAACATGAACAATGCATATTATCATGTTATGAGACACATCCACCACCCACCCACACATCCCCCACCCAACCACACACACACACCCCAGGCACTCATACCAGACACATCTCCCCACCCACACACACTCCCACCAACCACACATCCCATCCACCCACACCTCAAGACAGTGTGCCTGGTGGTGTGTGGGTGGGTATGGGATGTGTGTGTGAGGGATGTGTGTGAATGTGGTATGGGTGGGGGAATGTATGTGTGCCTGGGGGACACATGAAAAGGACACCAGCTTCTATTTATGGACACACGAAAAAGACACCACACAGACAGACAGACAGACAGACAGACAGACAGACACAAGGAAAGAGAGAACGAACAAACGAACGTTTATTTTCAAAGGGTAACAAATTGGGCATGCAGGCCCATCTTACATTTGGCCCTTCCAATCACTCATCTTTCGTTCATCAATAGTGCATAATACATTCACATAGGAAAAACCATTGCCAAATAAAATTGTAAACATAAATAACGCATATAACCATGTTATGAAACACATCCCCCACCCAACCATACACATATACTCCCAGGCATACATACATGCCCCCACCCATCCCACATTCACACACTTCCCCCACACACACATCCCATACCCACCCACACACCACCAGGCACACATACATGCACCCACCCACCCATCACCTACCCACATACACATCCCCCACCCACATATCCTCCACCAGCCACCCACACACCCCCAACCACTAAGCCAAACACACATACCCCAACCACATATCCCACACACTTATCCCTGCCAACCCACACATCCCGCACCTACCCACACTCAAAACTTCCATCATTGTCATTCATCATT
Source organism: Cepaea nemoralis (assembly GCA_014155875.1). Taxonomy (NCBI): domain Eukaryota; kingdom Metazoa; phylum Mollusca; class Gastropoda; order Stylommatophora; family Helicidae; genus Cepaea; species Cepaea nemoralis. The sequence goes on along the minus strand of JACEFZ010001966.1, from coordinate 92,649 downwards.
GGCACCTTGCCGTCTTGACAGACGATAGTTTGTAAGGGATGGAGTTATTGCCTCTCCATAGCACAAAGCCTTGGCTAAAATATAGAGATCATGTGTTGCCATTGCAGCATGATCCCTCTCTCGGCCTGCCTAGTTCACTCCAGAAGAAAGGTAACACCTCTACATCTGGAACAAGACAAGCTGCAGAAGCTGCCAGACCAGCAAAGCAATGCTCTAATTGTCCGCCTGTCGGAGTTTCGATCCTAGACAAGCCGCCAACCAAGGCTTAGGGCCTGGTCTGCCCTGCCATGACAATTTTGTCTTTAGCTTGCATTTCCTCGCACCAGGGTAAGGCTTGTACCCTCCCAATTGTGCTCTTCTGCCCGAAGCCATTGGCACAATATTGGGTGTCGGGTTTGGTAAGCGCCGCCCAACGTTCGGCGCTAACAGAAAGCAGGCAGTACCGTCTACTGTTATACGGTAGCTCAATCATATCTGACTTCCACCACACACAAAACCAGCACCCACCCACATTTCCCCCACTTGCACACATCCCCATCCACAACACCCTGAACCCACACACACATCCCCCCACCCATCCCCCAACCTACACACACACACACTCACCCACCCAACCCCAGTCACCCAACCCATTATCATACATCCCTTAACCACACATCCCCCACCCACACACACATCTCACCACCCACACACATCCCCATTCAAACAACACATCCCCCATCCACAAACACACACCTCCCACCTACACCTCCCCTCCACACACATCCCTCAGCCACACACACACATCCCCTACCCATACACTCATCTCCCACACACATCCATCCACTCACGTACTCATCCCTCAACCACTCACACCCACACATTCCCCCGAGATAGATTTGCACAGGAAAAATAAGAGATATGGCGCAGTTAGAGTCAGACAAAGAAACCAATCAGACAGCCAAGGAGACTGAAACAAGGAGAGATTGAGAGACAGTGAGATTTAGAGAGACAAAGAGAGAGATACACAGAAAAAATGAGAGATTAGGTCAGATAGAGACAGACAGATAGACCAGTCAGACAGACAGGCAAGCAAACAGAAACCAGGAGGACCACTAAAGCCAAAACAAATAAACTACCAACATTCATTAACTAGAACCTGTGTAGAATATAAAGACTAAAATGGCATGACAGAAACACTGATGCAGGCTTGGGGGGAGAATTAGATTCCAGCACCGGGAAGGTTAACCCTGCCAACAAATGCCTGCAGAAGTCGATGTGTCGGCCTAACGGCGCAAGAACGCAGCTCTGCTGTAAACAGGCACAACGCAATCACGTCCGAAAAAAAACTCCGGATGAACGAAGAAGAAGAAGAAGAAGATTCCAGAAAATCAAATTGTAAGGAAGACACTGACACTGGATAGGACACACATAAAGAAATCCTGTAATCAGTAGAACTAGAAAGTTCTTTCTTCGCACAGGGCATGGCAAATGAAATTGAGGGCGACCTAAAAACACAAGAAGATCATTAGATTCAGCGGAATAAATGAGAAGGAAGTGGTGGAAGCTGCAGGAGATGGTAAAAGCTAGATTGGCTTGACAAGGAACGAAACAAACAACAACAAGAACACTTAGCTGCAAATCCGAAGTAACAAATGACAGTCAGAGAGAGGTAAGTAAATCCAGATGTTACAAACATACAACCGCCTAATTTTCCCAATTATGTATTGTTGTGATTGTTACAGATTCTTGTCAAAACATTCACTTGTAGCTAAGCATGTTTTTTCCTTTCATCAAATTGTCTAGTTATATGTTGTGTTCAGTCAGTTTCCTCTCATTCTTCGGTGCACCAGCATTATATAATGACCAGGATTAGAACCAGTCTCACATCTACAAAAGTTCAACCTCTGGTGGGTTCTGCATTCTGGGGCCACTCTCAACACACGCCAGGCATTTATAAAAACAGTTCACATTTCCAATGTACACCTTGAGTTTGCCTACCAGGACCTGGCTGGCTAAATGTACACTTGGTGTGACTCAAAATAAACCAGCCCTAAAATAAACCAGATTAAACACGAATTGAGACAAGAGGCTGTGGGGTGCATGATAGATGATGAGAATGTTCATGGGGGAGGTTGGGGGTGGAGGGTAGAGAATATCCTGCTTTCCTACTTCACAACCCCAATTTGGCAACACCCATACACACAAATGGAGCACTCCTGTGTTTTCTTGAAATCTATATACATATATAAAAACACAGGGAATGTCCCCCTTCAACACCTGAAGATTGAGTTGATTTGAGTTAAGAACCGACATCACTGCACTCAGGACATTTCCATATGTGCTCCGTCCCCTCATTCAACAGCCAGTGAAGAGTCATACTACTAATCATACCCACCGCTATCTGATTAAAAGTTCTCCTGGTCTTCCCTCTCAGTTTTGAGTTTCTTTCAGAACCCCTGCCGATCCCCCGCAATCTCATTCTTTCCACATATGGGTTGTCAGTCTGTTCCTCCACCTTCTCCACCTGGTTCCATAAGCGCGCGACCACCTCCCCCTTGTCCATAGGCAATCTACCACCAAGAGGTGCATTCCCTGCTAGCCTATCAGCCTCTTCATTCCCCCGCACCCCCGGATGGCCAGGGCAAAATATCCATACAATTCTCACAATCTCTGACCTCTGAAGTGACGAGAGCCATTCCACACGAAACATTCCTTTCTCCACCTTACTAAGCATACTCTTTGAATCCATAATGAATATGTGTGTTGCAGTAGTCTCCTCTAGCCACCGGAATGCCCCTGTTACTCCATTCTCATGCTGGAGATCGTAGTCTCATATGCCAGACTCTCCTTTTTCAAGACTCATCCATTAGTCTTTGCAATAAAGCCCCAACCACTACGTGTGTTTCTCAGCACTGACCCATAGGTGTAGATGTCTATGTCACCTTGATGTGAAGATTCACTGGGCGTATGGTGCTAGAGACATTTGTACAGACCAATCAGCAATCAGTGGGGGAATGGTCAGTACCACGCTGAGACTTTCACTTCTCAAGGCATCTCCTAGCACCCATTTTAGGCTGCATGGAATTGGGATCTGTGTTAATTTGTTAAAACCTGCCCATTTATGGACTCGAACCCATGAGCACCAGGCCGGCATGTGAGCATACAGCCACTGCGTTACCATGGCAACCTTTACAACATATTACCAAACCCATATCTGAGTTATAGTTAGGATACACGATGTTTGATGTTATTTTTGGACACAATAGTTTATGAAAGTGACGTTCTAACCAAAAACTATAGTGGACTTTTAATGTGCAAATATGATGATTGATTATTATTTCTGGACATGACGTGTTAACCAAAAACTATGGTGATGTTTAACACTTAAAGAGAACCACCTCAGCTCATATAAAGAGAAGAGAGCCAAATATAAAAGAGAAGAGAGCCAAATATAAAAGAGAAGCCAGCCAAATATAAAAGAGAAGAGAGCCAAATATAAAAGAGAAGCCAGCCAAATATAAAAGAGAAGCCAGCCAAATATAAAAGAGAAGAGAGCCAAATATAAAAGAGAAGCCAGCCAAATATGAAAGAAAACAATCTCAGATATATGGCACATATAATATGGACACCCTAACGATACTAGTTATGTCTGCCAGTTTGGATTTCAAATTTAGTCATTTAGGTTACATTCCATAGTGTGATAGAAAAATGGAACTGAAGGGAATGACGTGGCAGTACGAACTCGAATGCGGAGCAAGCCCCACAAGAGGTTGCCCATCATCAGAAGAGTTCTCCTCTCTGAATGTTTCACCCCTTTACGTACTTTACAATGTCAGGGACTTGTCTGCCTGCATTATGACTCCAGACGTTGTCCATCCACCTTCGAGGCGTTTCATGTATCGCACTTACCCCACATTAACATAGCTATATATGTGCTTGCCCAGAAGCCATCCCGAACTTGGGGAGGCGAACATTGTTATCACTGTACCTTCCTTTAACCGCGGGAAAGATAACAGAAAAATACCAGACGTGCTAAACATAAAAATCTGGAAACTAAGAGTTCATTGGATTTGAACCGTCACACTGCCTTGTTGGAGTACTGGACAATATATAGGGCCATGCTTTTATACAGTATGGGAGTTAATTGTTTACTGGCTTGTTAAAAGCTCCGCGCTTAAGCTATTCTTCTGGCAGAAGCCTCGCTCATTGTATTCCGACAGTAGTCGAATCCGGCAAACCAAAGTTTAATAAAGAAAAACATGCAAAAACACGAACATATTTACCTTCTCGGGGCGGAGGTTATCTGGTTCCGGTCGCTGCCCAGACATTACGTGGCTCGTGTGTGGCCAACATGAGTGAAATATTTTCTTAAGACGACAATTAACATGTCAACAGGTTGCCCAGTCAATAGCTCCCTCCCACGCTTGGAGTTGGCGGTCTAACTCCTTGCCGAGCGCAAAGAATGACAACGATCCTACACGAAAGATCAGACCGCGAAGGACCTAAATATAACCCGAAGCAGGCATATCACGCGTTAATTTACATAAACCGAAGCTGAAAAACGACTTTCCAAGACAGAGCTGTCATTAGCAGCAAATAGTTAAATGTCGTTTAGAACCGAGTCTTACACAAACTAGTAGCTGACCACAAAGAAAGGAACATTCCGTGAAAATATATCTAGTGCCAGACGAAATGAGAACAACCATTGCCTTTCCCCCAGCACTTACGTCTTGACCTGTGAACTCAACTAGGCGCCGTGCCAAATACGCCAGAAAGATAATTACAAACCTGTGTGTGGTTTACTGTTTGTGTTCTCAGCGGCCGCGCCACACAGCAAGAGTCGCATGTATTCATACAATGTAGTGCAGCCGGGATATGACAATTGACGTTGAAGTGAACAGGAATACTGAACTACACGCAATAACACAATACAACATTATTTTAATTAAAGTATATAGTGATGACAGTGATAAAATACAAGACGGCATTAAGTTGCCATGCTATTCACAACAGCAGCAGAAGAACAAGAGGAAGTACATGTAATAGAAGAATAAGGTGGAGAGGAGACAGGAAGGGGGAGGAACAGGAGGAGAAGACGACGGAGGAAGAACAGGAGGAGAAGACGACGGAGGAAGAACAGGAGGAGAAGACGACGGAGGAAGAACAGGAGGAGAAGACGACGGAGGAAGAACAGGAGGAGAAGACGACGGAGGAAGAACAGGAGGAGAAGACGACGGAGGAAGAACAGGAGGAGAAGACGACGGAGGAAGAACAGGAGGAGAAGACGACGGAGGAAGAACAGGAGGAGAAGACGACGGAGGAAGAACAGGAGGAGAAGACGACGGAGGAAGAACAGGAGGAGAAGACGACGGAGGAAAAACAGGAGGAGAAGACGACGGAGGAAGAACAGGAGGAGAAGACGACGGAGGAAGAACAGGAGGAGAAGACGACGGAGGAAGAACAGGAGGAGAAGACGACGGAGGAAGAACAGGAGGAGAAGACGACGGAGGAAGAACAGGAGGAGAAGACGACGGAGGAAAAACAGGAGGAGAAGACGACGGAGGAAGAACAGGAGGAGAAGACGACGGAGGAAGAACAGGAGGAGAAGACGACGGAGGAAGAACAGGAGGAGAAGACGACGGAGGAAGAACAGGAGGAGAAGACGACGGAGGAAGAACAGGAGGAGAAGACGACGGAGGAAGAACAGGAGGAGAAGACGACGGAGGAAGAACAGGAGGAGAAGACGACGGAGGAAAAACAGGAGGAGAAGACGACGGAGGAAGAACAGGAGGAGAAGACGACGGAGGAAGAACAGGAGGAGAAGACGACGGAGGAAGAACAGGAGGAGAAGACGACGGAGGAAGAACAGGAGGAGAAGACGACGGAGGAAGAACAGGAGGAGAAGACGACGGAGGAAGAACAGGAGGAGAAGACGACGGAGGAAGAACAGGAGGAGAAGACGACGGAGGAAGAACAGGAGGAGAAGACGACGGAGGAAGAACAGGAAGAGTAGAAGAAAGGGAAGAAGACGCGGAAGGCGTAAGGAAAAGGAGGAGTAGAAGAGGAATATTAGTCTTTGTAGTCAGTCGGAGGTGTCGTGGTGAAACATAAAAACGTACTCCACTCTGCAACACACGCGAAGATGATGCTCTCTTAGAAGGCTATTTTCAACCAGAGTGCGACAAGGGCAGTACCATCCACACACTTCCACATCTTGCCATCCACACACTTCCACATCTTGCTCAGAGAGAGGGGGAGTTTATCAGACAAGGGCAGTACCATCCACACACTTCCACATCTTGCTCAGAGAGGGGGAAGTTTATCAGTGCCATCCACACACTTCCACATCTTGCTCAGAGAGAGGGGTAGTTTATCAGTGCCATCCACACACTTCCACATCTTGCTCAGAGAGAGGGGTAGTTTATCAGTACCATCCACACACTTCCACACCTTGCTCAGAGAGAGGGGGAGTTTATGGGCGTGCCCAAAGTGTAGTGACGTCACTTCGGTTAATCTATGACCAATTCTTACAGATATCAGGAAATTGTTGTCCCATCAAAGCCAGACAAAAGGAGCATTGTATATCAAGTCGTTAATTAGTCGTTAGTCGTGGTTCCAACATCACAGCAAAGGGACGTCCCCATTATGCTCCGTTCTTGTGCCAGTGAATATCACATAAAATGTTCCCCACTGCCTCATGTGACAAGTGGATAAGACAGGAGTCTCGACATTGTATATCAAACAACACAACAGCTGATGAAAATTTACTTGTGTCACTGCATGGAACAACACAACAGTTAATGAACATTTGCATGTATTACTACATGGAACAACACAACAGCTGATGAATATTTGCATGTATCACTACATGGAACAACACAACAACTGATGAACATTTGCATATATCACCAGATGGAACAGCACAACAGCTGATGAACACTTGAATGTATCACTAGATGGAACAACACAACAGCTGATAAACACATGCATGTATCACTACCTGGAACAACACAACAGTTGATGAGCACTTGCATGTATCACTACATGGAACAACACAACAGCTGATGAACACTTGCATGTATTACTACATGGAACAACACAACAGTTGAACACTTGCATGTATCACTACATGGAACAACACAACAGCTGATGAACACTTGCATATATCACCACATGGAACAACACAACAGCTGATTGACTCTTGCACGTGTGACTACAAGAGTGAAAGTCCAGGCAGCACTAAATCGATAACAACAACAGCATCAACAACAATGAAGATGAATGATTCCTGCCTAAACATAACAATCCACATTTCCCCCTGAGAACTACCATTCGTCAATTTGTCATTTAATCCATTGCTTCATCCCCGCCATCAATTGATTATACGTGTTGTGAGTCATTCACAAGTTACACACATGATCTTACATCATATCTTAAGGACAACAACCCGACACTTCGCATACATCGCACGGCCTGGTTATGGGCAGATCGATTAGACTAGGACTAGCGTTTGCTTGCTCACAGGGACTCACCTCAGAAGTAGGCCGGACAAACACTGCCGTGTAAACACGTGCACTGTCGCGCGTTTCGTTGTATTCTGGGTTGGGATTGTTGTTGGAAGGAATCGTGTGGTTGCTGGTTGCGTTTAATCTATATTATCACTAGGAAACGGATAACAGTGGCAGGAGATACGTGAGGTTGTCCAAGTTGCAGGAGGGAACAGGGTGCTTGAGATGCCAGCCATGATCCTTCTAGCGTTCGTACCTGTTGTGCCTGCTCTGTCGATGTTTATTTTTATTAATCATCATCATCAAGTGGTATGTCAGCTGGCGCCAGCGTTCATGTCTCTCTGCAGATGTCGGTCTTTGCTGTTCTGGATCAACTCTGCTGATGATATCCCACCCTCTCAATCCATCAATCACCATTTATCCTGGTCGGCCTCTGCCTCTTTCCCTTTATCGTTCCCGTTGCCACGATGTTCTCCAATGTTTCTCTCTTCTTCACGTGGCCAAAAAAAAAAAAAAAACTGTTGGCCTTTCTTATTGTTGTATATCTTCTTCTTCTTCTTCTTCTTCTGCATTCATCCGGAGTTTTTTTTTCGGATGTGATTGCGTTGTGCCTGTTTACAGCAGAGCTGCGTTCTTGCGCCGTTAGGCCGACACATCCGACTTCTGCGGGCATTTGTTGACCGGGTTAACCTTCCCGGGGATTGTTGTATATAATGTTCTAGTTTCATTAGCCTCCGTCGGGCAATCGTTGTTAGTTACTTTGGCAGTCCAATGAATTCGCAGCATGTTTATGGATAGTGATCGGAATTCTAGATTCATTTTAATGGAAACGTAGACAGTGGAAATATATAGGCATATTTTCAAGTAATGTCACAGCACAACTAGGGGAGCCAAAGATCGTTACATTGTGCTTCAAAAAAGGTCTAATAACTACAATCCATGGCAGTAGCGAATGTGTCTGAACAGACCAATACGCGCGTTAAATGTTCGTCCACAATAGATGCATGTGAATACTTGGTAATTTCCACCACCACGCACCACCTGACGTCTGACACGCTCAGTGTCTGACACATCTGCAATAATTTTCTCCTTTGTCTTTATTCCATTTTTGGTCTTTTCCCTCCAAGCAGCGATCAACGGGGCGACTTACACCCAAGGTGCAATATGAAAGCTTGTATCAGTCATGTCCCGCTGCCATATATCTGTGTACGTTGAGGTCCACCCCGAGATCTTGTACCCATCTGTATGTACATCGTCTATGTACAGCAGAGAGAACGCATTTCTGCTATATTATTATTGGTTAGTGCGCTGACCTGTCAGAGACAGTGGTCCGGCTCAATTCCCAGAAAAGGAAGAATTATATTTAACAACAAACAGGGCTTTGGGGTCGACCCCGCCTCATGAAGATGGGTAGCAGACCATTTCCGTGATTTTATGGAAATTATACGGGAAGGACAAGCCACGAGGAAGTGACCTGGCACAGAATGCGAGGGCCAAGCACTTGACATTAGAATGGCTTTATCTGCTATGGGACTGTCTTTGCGTGCATCACACAACTGTATACATAATAACGAATCATACAACAGTTATGGACAATGTCTGTGAACTGTATACATAATAACGAATCATACAACAGTTATGTACAATGTCTCTGAACTGTATACATAATAACGAATCATACAACAGTTATGGACAATGTCTGTGAACTGTATACATAATAACGAATCATACAACAGTTATGGACAATGTCTGTGAACTAACGCTAGTTCTGTGTGCGTGTGTGATGTGTCGAGGGCGTGTAGTTATTACAGTGGTCTGTAACATTATAACTCCCTCCCCCCTCCCCGTCAATGACTGCGGCTTGCGAGGATTGGGGTGGGGTGGGGGGTGTCCTGGCATAGGTCAAGGACCTCTTGTATCAAAGACGGTGGTATAAAGTGTATATTCAGTATATACTAGGTTACGGCATTTCTACGGTTGAAGCACCAATTCCCATCCTCGTATGCAAAAATAAAGAGTAACAGATGTAAGTTTATGTTGAGGAATCATTGTCTTCGTCGTGCAAAGAAGAAGAAGAAGAAGAAGAAGAAGAAGAAGAAGAAGAAGAAGAAGAAGAAGAAGAAGAAGAAGAAGAAGAAGAAGAAGAAGAAGAAGAAGAAGAAGACAGACTGCTAGTTTTCGTTCACGCCATGTCAAAAGCCTGCGGCAAGTCAGTGGTAAAAATATCACTTCTGATCTGATACCAGACCACACGTCAGAAAGAATTAGACCCTAAGACATGGTTACGATTCTGTCACGCAGTCTTCCCCGCCACCTCCGACAGAAACAACTGCTAGATCTACAATCTAGCGCGCCAACTGTGTAGAAAGTGTGCGCCTGTTGGCAGCGTGCCACAAACACACACCACGTAACTGGGAAAGATAGCCTCGGCCTGTCCTCGGTCTGTGAGTCCGCACGATTTCTGTTGTCGAGGGAAATTTCCTAATTAACGAGCACAAGCGGCAAATTACAAGAATCGTGTCAGTGTGCAGGTTGTTTCTGAACGTTCTCAAGGCACAGTCTTTGGCTAGCTTGAAGAGACTGACCACCTGGACACCGTCATTGTATACGGACGGCTTAACAGATTCAGTGTCAAACAAAAGGGTTTGGACCCTTAAAAATGGATGGCGGTAAACGGGAAGTAGGGGTGTCACAATTATAACTTAAAGAGTTGTTAATATAGTAGCAGAAGTGTTCCATTATATATAAAATTACAGGGGGTTGCATATGGAAAACTAATGTATATAATCCACTGGCAGATACGGGAAGTCACTTCAGACGATGAATCATCCCATGACACTTAGATTAATTAAGACGCATTGTACACACGGTGCTAGACCCATATTTGTGTGGACCCATCTGCAGTTTGTGAGTAATTGTGATGAGTATCGCACCTACCTTTATCTCCCCTGGAAATTTCCTGGTACCATTTTTAGACTGGGTGGCCAAGCCAATTATACAATTCCGTGTGGGTGCGGGTTCAAACCCAGATTCGACGGGCCAGAAGGCGAGTGTCTGACCAGACGACACCGAGATATGAAATAAGCATCGGACTTATAATTATGGAACGAGAATGGGGCAAAGAAGGAACCTGGCACCCTCAACTCATACAGCCGTGACCTATTATATGGGAGATCCTTAGTAACGGGTGGCAATACATTTCGCAATGAGTCATCAACGATTATAACAGAAACAACAATAAGAAACAGCAACAATAACAGTAATAATAGGAGTAACAACAAGAAGGTGTAACAACTCACCTCTAACACCGAAAGATCTCCAGCGATATCCAGGGGCACCAGGGTTTCCTCACTAACGCTGCCTCGAAACGAACCTCGGGACACTGTAGAATACACAGATATCAACAATGACAGGACGGATCGGTCCACAATACACACACATCAACACTGACACGACGGGTTAGCAATCCGCTCTATACATAAAAATCAACAATTATAGGGCGGGTCGGCACTGCGCACAAAGCCTGAGAATAGTGTAACAGGAAGTCCTTATTCTGGAGCCCACAGGGCAAGCGAAACAGGGGCAGACCTCAAACACACTTTTAGAAGTAGAGGATTGGAGACAGAAATTAATCATGTGGAGGACGTTGAGGGAACTGTATAAGATGACAAATTAGGGTGAGTTGTTTGAGGGTCCATAATCCAACTTGAATAAACTGCAGAAGAATCCCACCCAACACCTACATACCTTGCTGTTGTATGTCTAAGACCTGAACGAACATGTTCTCACCCTGTTCTTGTATGCCAAAGACCAGAACCAACATGTTCTCACCTTGTTGTTGTATGTCTAAGACCAGAACCAACATGTTCTCACCTTGTTGTATATCTAAGACCAGAACCAACATGTTCTCACATTGTTGTTGTATGTCTAAGACCAGAACCAACATGTTCTCACATTGTTGTTGTATGTCTAAGACCAGAACCAATATCTGCTCACCTTGTTGTTGTATTTCCAGAATCTGTTTGATCCCTTCGCAGAAGTCGGGAAAGTTGATGACTCCACGTCCTTCAGGATCTAGCAAGTTGATGATCACAGTCAACTCCTGGGGAAGACAATTGTGCATTATACATCATTTCTCTGCTGTTAAAGGTTTAAGAAAAAACAATAAAGTTAAAGTCAAAAAAAGAGAACCGACTTAATTGCACCACATAGCACCCATATGATTATCTCTTTCCGCAAAACGGCAAGCCACCTGCTGTAGAATAACACAATGCATGACATCCATAGCTTTAATAATCCCCCAGGAGGCTTTGGACAAATTGCTCTCGTGGTCTGAAAAGCGCAGTCTGAAACTGAACCCATGACTTTCGAGACGCAATGAAGACGGCTTGACTACTTCGCCACAGAGGGCTTCGCACCCCCCCCCCCCCCCCCTTCTTTTTCTGCTGTAAGATCAATGAAAACAAAATAAAGTCAACCTGGTAACTGTTGAGGTCGTGGGGGTGGGGGAGCCGGAATCCTTGTCCTTGGTCAATGCACTCGAGACACGCACATATTGGCCTAGACTGGCCGAACAGACAAGGAAGTGTAAAGATCACATCACGACAGCATACGCTTCTTCAAACACGTCTATACGATCAGCAGACTAGTTCCGGTTTGTATTGTATGCCCCTGTAGTGTTTTAGTCTGCGCACTGTTGTCTTATCTCATGCTGTATGATCGCATGGAAGTCTTTCCCTGGTCGATTGCGTTGCCGAAGATTTGTGCATATGCAAATTACAAACCAGGTGCTCTAAAAGCCGGTTAGTTTGTACTATCATTGCCATGGGATCCCGCATGTCCAGGACAATATGTCCATAACAGTTTTCGTAGGTTAACTGCATTAACGACAGAGACAAGATCAAAAGGCATCCATGCGTACCACGTCCATCCGTTTATGACATTCTTTACCACTGACAGTCAGTCAAATAATAAAGCTACTTTGGTATAATTAAGAGCCTGGGGAGACTAGAGAGCAGCCGTAACTGCCAACAATTCCACTCTCATGCCCGATGTTGTGTCAGCATAAACTCCACTCTAAACAATTCCACCCTGCACTCCGGCAGTCGTCCTTTAAACCACAGGTAGTCCCATAGAAAAGACACCGCTTGGGTCAGAAATACAAGGACACGCTTAACTTATCGATTTCTGAACAATTCCGTCTTACACAAACACGCGCCCTTTGTTCCTTGAATTGCCTCCCCCGACAGGATCTGCCAGAGATCCCTGGCATAGTGCCATATCAAGGAAACGGGTTTCTTTTTATTATCCTTGTCAGATAAGTCGATGGCAGTCCGGCATTCTTTCACTGTCACTTACTCGGCATTGCGCGTGACGTGACTTTGTGTTAAGTCATTGTCCAAGACACCATCAACAGAGCTCAAAGCGTGAAAAGGGATATCGTTTTTTTTAAAACTGTCTTTAATGTTAATCTCGCAGAATGTCGGTACTTTCCTATTTTATTTTATTTTATTTATTTTTTTTTTTGGGGGGGGGGGGGGGGGGTGTCATGTTAACCTCAATATATTCAGTTACATTTCAGTTAAAAACCATCGATTTTCTGATCCAGTGATTTGAAATTTTGCACGTATGTGCGCGTGTGTGAGTGTATATGTATTTGTTGTGTGTGTGTGTGTGAAGCAGCACCGGTGGCATAGTGACGGTTGCGCTTGTCAGCCATGACACTGGTTCCGGTTTAATCCCAGCAGTGGCTGGATTCTGGATCCCGGTTCCGGTTTAATCCCAGCAGTGGCTGGATTATGGGTCCCGGTTCCGGTTTAATCCCAGCAGTGGCTGGATTATGGGTCCCGGTTCCGGTTTAATCCCAGCAGTGGCTAGATTCTAGATCCCGGTTCCGGTTTAATCCCAGCAGTGGCTGGATTATGGGTCCCGGTTCCGGTTTAATCCCAGCAGTGGCTAGATTCTAGATCCCGGTTTCGGTTTAATCCCAGCAGTGGCTGGAATACTGCAAAAATAACATGCGGAACCACGAAAAATTGCAAAACACGGATAAAGAAAATAACAAGTTGGTGGAACGCAGAAGTAAAGAAAGCGGTAAAAGAAAAAAAGGAAAAATATAAAAAGTGGTTGAAGAGCAAACAGGAATGTGATTACAGAGAATACAGAATAGCGAGAAGACATGTGAGTAGAATAGTAAAGAGGGAAAAACAGAAAGACTGGGAAGAGTATGGAGAAACCCTAAATAAAAACTACAAGGAGGCAACCAGAAACTTCTACAAAAAGATAAGTGCAATGCGAACCAGAGGAGAACCCTTTGACCCAACTGAAATAATTAACAGCGAAAATGGAGAACCAATAAGTGAACAAAAACAGATCCTAATAAGATGGAAGCAGTATTTTGAACAACTTCTCAACATCCCATCAGATGTCACAGGAATTCAAGAGACCTACACAGATGTCACCGAGGAACTAGAACCAGACATACTAAAAGAAGAAATTATAGAAGCCATCAGATTAGCCCCATTGAACAAATCACCAGGACAGGATGAAATACCAAATGAACTAATTAAAGCAGCAAGGGAAGTAGGAACAGCTTGGCTACATAGACTATTCAACCATGTTTGGGTAGAACAACAGACACCACGAGACTGGGGGAACGCCATAATTATCCCAATTTGGAAAAACAAAGGCAGCAAAAGAGATTGCACACAATACAGAGGCATTTCACTGTTGAGTCATACTGGGAAAATATTTTGCAAAATTCTTGAAAAAAGATTACGAACTACTTTAGAACCCCAGCTAAGCGAAACGCAGCTTGGATTTAGGAAAAACAAAGGATGCACAGACGCCATTTTTGCTCTTAGACAACTTATAGAAAAATCAATTGAATTCAATGAAACACTCTACTTAGCCTTTGTTGACCAAGAAAAGGCATTCGATAGGGTAGATAGAAACAAGCTGTGGGAAATCCTTAAACAATATGGAGTGAGTACACATCTAACAAACCTATGTAGAAGTTTATACAACAACAGTGAATGCATAGTGAGAGCAACTGGAGGACACTCAGAACCCTTCACCATAAGATCTGGAGTACGACAAGGTTGTGTCCTGTCCCCTCTCTTGTTCATAACATATATAGACAACATATGTAAAGAAACCAGCCAAGCAGAGACAGCAAGAATACCGCATGACGAGAACACAGAAGAAGAACCATCTGCAAATCTAACCATTAGAGAACTCCTGTTTGCGGACGACCAAGCACTAATAGCAAAATCAGAAGCTGAATTACAAGACCACATGAATAGTCTAAACGAAATGTGTAGGGAACATAACATGAAAATTAGCACAAGCAAAACAGAGGTAATGACTATAACTAAAGAAGAACAAACAGCAACAATTCACCTAAACGAACATCCCTTGAAACAAGTAAAGAGCTTCAAGTACCTAGGAAGTATAATATCATCAAATGGCAGATCAGAAGACGAGATCGAAAATAGGTGCAATAAGGCAAATCAACTCATTGGACAAATGGCACCAATACTAAAGAACAAACATGTATCAATAACTACTAAGAAAGCACTTTACAACACAATCTTCCTACCAACTCTGTGCTACCAATGCCAAACCTGGACAATGACAGAAAAAGAGAAAAGAAAAATCACAACAACAGAAATGAGGTTCTTGAGAAGAATACTCAACGTATCAAGAAGAGATAAGATCAGAAATGAAGAAATCAGGACTAAAGTGGGGGTTAAAGCTGCTCTAGATTTTATTAGAAAGCAGCAAGTCAAATGGTTTGGCCATGCATGTAGGCTACCAGTCAACAGCATGCCACAACAAGCAATGATGTACAGACCAGATGGAAACAGAGGAAGAGGCCGACCACGTAAACGTTGGATGGAGGGAATAACAGAATCCATGGGAATGTCGATATACGAAGCCCATAACCGGGCACTCTCACGAAGTTTATACTTCACCTCGACACCGCAAGGTACAAGAGGAACATGATGAGATGAGATGAGAGTGGCTGGATTATGGATCCCGGTTCCGGAGTCGATTCAGCTTCATGTCATGGGTATCAGATCATGTTGACACTTTCTGGCAATAGTCTTGGAAGGAAGCGCGGCGAAGAAGGCGACTGGGCCACCCTACCTCATTGTGTCCTGGTCTAGAACATGCCAATGCCTAATACACACAAGCACACACACACACAAACACACACCTAGTTGCTCGAATGCCTACTTTCATACAAACAAACGAGGGCGCGCACACATTCATCCACCCACCTGCACGCGCAGACATACTTGCATGTGTATTTATTTCTATTTGTCTTCCTTGTCTTCTGTGTGTGCTAATCAATATATGTGTTTACTCCGCAGATATAATTAACAAATGTAGAATAACAGTGAATGCCAAACCACGAACAGCTGTAACAGGACATGGGCTGGATCTGTTCAAAATATACGTCACAATAATACCGCATACGGGCTGGGAAATCCCCTCGGGACTATAGAGTGGTCGGTTAATACATGGAGTCGGCCAATCGTGGTCTAGGCTTTTAGATATATACATCCGAGTTGAGTTGAATCAATTGAGTCAAGAACTGACTTGACAGCACTTGGGGCATTCCCATACATGCTATCCCACATCTTCAACAACCAGGGAAGAGTCCCAATACTAATGATACCAGCTACAATCTGATTATGTGTCCGTCCAGCTTTTTCTTGGAGAACTGAGTGTCGGCCACTTGGTGTTATACTTATATACAAAGGGACGGAAGACAGACGGACGGACGGATGGACAGACACAGATAGATAGGCACGGACAGATATAACTTAAGTAGGTACACAGAGACACGAAGACAGGCAGACAGAGCTAAGTAATTAAAAGTTAGACATTAACAGGACGTTGCAATCAATAACTGCATTTATTGCTTTTTGTGAATTTACTAGAGAATGCTAATGCAGTAGTTTGCCATTGCTTTCTGAAAGGCCAACACCTCATCCATCGAAATCTCCACAAAGAGGTCTGCTTCCAAATCGCCGACTGCTGGTTTCAAACCCTCGACTAGGTTTGACGGGGATAGATGAAACGCAGTATCACAACATCATAAGCTACAGCGTCGGTTATCTAAGTAGTCGACATGCGAAAACAGACAGACAACCCGGCAACTGGCAGGTAGCTCAATACAGTGCTGCATGTTCGCACTTTCACTTTTACAGCAGCACACATCCGGCTTGCTATGAATACGGTCAACGTATGTTGGCTGATCAATACATTCCTGTCACAGCACGGATGTGTCAATACGTAACACACAGAAATCTAAGGGATCCTCGTGGCTATGAAAATAACATGACAAATAAATTCACGCCTATTGATCAACACTTCTAGAAAGAAGTAGAAAGACTTCTAAAGAATATTTATTTCTTATTCTTGTACTTCTTCTTACAGTCCATGCAGTGTAGCATTGGTGATCATGTACAGCCTTCTGTCTCCTGTTCTTCCAATCATGTATGAAACCGACGTACCTCCATGCGATGAAGTCAAACTGTCCAGCATCTTTGTCTCTCCCTGCCTCCCCTCCCCTTCAACTTTCCCGTTGCGACAACACTCGTTATCAAAGGAGAAATAAAATGCCTCCTTCCCTCCGCTAGCCTACAGGACACCCTTGGGCAAGGTGGAGCACCCGTTTAGCCATCCAAAGAGGGTCCATGAAACCATATGAGCAGGTCGTGGATGGAGATGGGAGGAACAGCCATATAGTTGTAGGTTATGTTCCCAAGTTGCACGATGGTAGGCAAAGGATCTCTTTATAGAGACAATGTCTACGGTCATCAACCAGCATGGTCACTGCCAAGAAGGAAAGCAATGGCAAACTACTGTCTGTACAAATGTCTCGCACATCAGGTCTGTATTAGTAATGGCACCCCACTAATACGATACTACTGTTCTATAAGTGATCTATTGGTAACTATGGAAATAAAAATGAGAATACAGAACTATCAAATAGCACCTATTTTAAAACAATGAAATATCAACATGTTTACAACAACAACAAAAAAGAAGCAGACGGTGCTTTATTCGTCCCAGCGCTGTGTCATCATGGCAGACATGGGCAGTCTTAGAAACAAACAGACGTAAAATCACATCGTGTGAATGAGATGCATAATAAACGCAGCTGGAAAAACAAGAAGAGATCCAGAGACAAATGAGAAACTAAGAACATATGTTGGGATAACCCATATCACTGGCTTTATAGGACACTTAAAAATGTAATGGTTCGGACGTTTAGCTAGAATGGACCAGCGGCTAAAGCTAGAGCGTTCTACGTGAGAATATCTGGATACAGGGGGAGAGGACGACACAGGAATAGTTGGCTAGATGGAATGAAAGAGACACAGAAGAAATTAAATATGACAGTAGCACAAGAAACTAGAACAGCCAAAAACAGAAAATTGCATTTATCTCCTCTCTGCGAGGCTTCACGGCAAAAGTAGAATGGGAAGAGAAGGAGGATGGGGAGAGGTGGTGGTGGAGTAGGAGGAGGAGGAGGAGAAGAAGAAGAAGAAGAAGAAGAAGAAGAAGAAGAAGAAGAAGAAGAAGAAGAAGAAGAAGAAGAAGAAGAAGAAGAAGAAGAAGAAGAAGAAAAGAAGAAGAAGAAGAAGAAGAAGAAGAAGAAGAAGAAGAAGAAGAAGAAGAAGAAGAAGAAGAAGAAGAAGAAGATCATCTATGATTCAACAGCTAAAATCAACAAGTGTGTTTGTGTGCATTCTTCCACCGGGTTTCCCCACTGGCGTACTGTCATGTCTGACGCACATACATTTATGACCAATGCAACATCAAATTGGCATACGAATGAATAAATATACAATTCACGCCTACTTACGTTACAGCCATTTGGTTGGGGGAAAATAACCCATCGACACAGACGTGCGGACAGGTGGACGAGTGGGAAGTGGCACAGTAGCAATGTTGAATGAGAAGGCAAGCGCTAGCCTAGTTGTGGTTACGACCCCGCTTGTATCGTCAAAACAACATTCTCAATGCGTTTGATTATTAACTGAATGTGGGAGCAGCCTGTTTTGTTTCTACATTGTGATATTGATTGCACGTCTGTTCTTTTACTACTACATCTATTGCTACTACGTTTCCTTCTTCTTTTGCTACCAGTCCTCTTCTGTACTTCTTCTGTTACCAAGACCGTCTTCACTTTCTTTTTTCTTCGTCTGTTGGCAAGACGTCTTCTTCTTCCTCCTCCTCTTCTTCTGCTACAATTACGTTTTCCCTTCTTAATCTGTTGCTTGACTGATGTTTCTTTCCTTCCTTTGCTCTATCTTCCATCTCCAAGCCGACGTCGTATATGTTTGTATATTTATTAATTCAATAAAACACGAGAATAGAAATAGTCAAAATTTCTTTCAGCAGCAAAAATTTCCCCTGGTCTCTGGGTAGTGAGATCGGATTCCCGTGTGTATTGTTGCGCACGTAAAGAAATCTCTTGGCAGTTGGAAATAGAAAAAGAGTAGCCTAACAGCGCTGCACGGGCAAAATTTCGAGTTAAAAATCTACCCAAAGTATTTCAGGATCCTGCCGGTGCTACAGAGTTCGTGCACTGAGCTGATATTCTCCGGACTCAGGCTTGAATTAGGAGTAGAACGAACGGAACACTTATGGTTACACTCGTGTGCCGTGATGATGATCCGTCGACTAAACTAAACTAAGCTTTCAGTAGCATGAAATCAGTAGTAACATCTAGAGAGTTTAACAACGCATTAAAGATTAGAATTGTCAAATATTAGCAATTCTATATGGCGCAAAAGTCTGGACAATAAACAAGCAATTAGAAAGTCGAATAGAGGCACTGCAGATGTGGCTATACAGAAGAACATACCGTATTCCATGGAAACAAAAACAATCAAATACAGCGGTTCTTGAAAGAAAAAAAAACAACAATAACTGCGAATGAAAAGACAGCTGATAAAAGAAATTAAAAAGAGACAAGTTAAATATTTCGGCAACGTTACAAAACATAAATAGCATTCAAAAAATATAGTGGAGGGTAAGGTTGAAGGCACGCGAGCAAGAGATAGATAACGATACAAGTGGGAAGATAATATCAAGAGACGAGTCTGACAGAATGTACATTCAGGGTGAGAGAGGCAGACAGTTTTGGAGATCCACTGTAGCCAACCTTCGCTGTGGAGACGGCACTTGATTGACTGAATGTACATTTATTGAGTCAGTTCTTGTCTTGTCTGCTCTGCTTTCACCTGGCCGGTGCCTGTTCAACCTTATATTTTATTAGACGGGTCATATTTGGAGTCGTATTTGTCGGGATTACTAGTTTATCTTCTTCTGCGTTCATCCGGAGTTGTTGTTTTTTGTTTTTTTGCACGTAGTTGCGTTGTGCCTGTTTACAGCAGAGCTGCGATACTTGTGCCTTTTGACCGACACATCCGACTTCTGCGGGCATTTGTTGACCGGGTTAACCTTCCCTGGTTTCTAATATATGACACAGTAACACTTCTGAGGACACCGCAGGTGCTCAGTTCTCCCATAGCAAATGCGGTCAGCTGCACATACTGATCGTTCCAATAAAACACGCACGAATTTATTTTATGTATCTTCTTGCTTGTCATATTTAATGATTTTTAGTCTCTAGCGGTTGTTTTAATTATCTGTGTGAGACTTTCAATTTGTGAGTTTTTCGTCTAATGCTCCTTCGTCTAATGCTCCCCACAAATCAGCCCAGGGAAAAACCTGTTTTTTAATGGGTGCCTGTGTTGTTTAAACTGAATATTCGTGGCCTTTCATTTACCCCTAGTTCGTTTTTATTGGTTTGTTATCTAATCTGTGGTATCAATTAAACATATGGTTTGTTGGTTTATCTGCCACTCTACGCCCTGTCTGAGCAGCTTTTTTCAAGGCCTCTTAGTCCCACTGTGTGCCTTTCGGCCTTGTTTGGTCCAGCAAGGCCCGTCTGCCGTTGTAAGTGGTCTCAATGTTTTGGTTATTGGAGTTTGTAGTTTACATGACCGTCTCTGCAACCTGCCAGATCAAGTGCAGATAATCGAAAGCTCATTATGTGGATGTCATCTGCAGACTGCATTCTTCTGGCTTCCGGAAGAACAGCCTATGGTGAACGGAAGGCCCAATATACGGAAGTGAGGCTAGTCTCACAGCAATATGGGCCGGCTCTGCAATTATGGAAGCCTCCTTGGATGGCGGGGAATGCCCATGGTCTGCCCCTGGCTTCCCTTGAGGGCTGACCAGGATGCCTTTGGCTGTTCTATATGGGCCAGCTGGGATGGGAGATAACACCACAACAGTGAGAGTCTAACGTCCTAAGAAACCCCCGGGAAGGTTAACCCGGTCAACAAATGCCCGCAGAAGTCGGATGTGCCGGCCTAACGGCGCAAGAACGCAGCTCTGCTGTAAACAGGCACAACGCAATCACGTCCGGAAAAAAAACTCCGGATGAACGCAGAAGAAGAAGTGCAGATAAATCTGCACTTGGATCTTGGCCAAAAGGCCGATGAGGTTAACACGATTGGTTCGTTGGTTACGAACCCGGTGTGAGACTGAGCGTTATCTCTAAAGTATGATGGATTTGGGAATCAGGTCGCTGAAGCCCTGAAACGAATTTTCATCTATCGAAAATATACAGTCAAACCTCGGTTTTCGTCGATAATCCGTCCGGAAACAATCGGCGAAACTCGAAACCGACTAAAACCGAGACAATTATTTCCATAGGAATAAATGTAAATCCAATTAATTCGTTCTATACACTCCAAAATACATACCAACAGCACATTTTATAGAGAATAAATATAGTGTTTAATACTATTTTTCGGCCCCAGACGTGTCCGAACTCGCATCTACACCGTGCTTAGTAACACAATGTATGCCAGTGCGCCTATTGAATTTTTCAAATCATAATCTGCTGGCCTTTAAATCACTAAGTACACTAGCACTCGTCCCAGGCATTTTCTTAATGAGATCGGCATACAACAGACTGACCTTTTCACATACGATTGCCTCTGAAACAGAATAGTCATCTGTTTTTTATGTATCCAAATTAATGATATTTGTTCGGAATTTTCAATTGTTTGCGATCTCTGTTTCGTTAGCACATTCATGTCTTTCGCTACATTGAGTCATTAGCCTCTTTTAATGCTTCATTTTTTGCCACAATGGAACTTATCGTGGATGGCGACTTCCCGTACATGCGGCCGATTTTAACAATCTTAATGCCGCTCTCGTATTTTATTATTAGCAAGTGATGCTCACACATTCTTTGGGGATGAAATGAAGATGGTACAAAGGTTACACATGTTAGTACACACACTACAACTTCTTCAGCAACACCCAACATCGTCAGAGTAGTCCAAAGACTATTATCTGACTAATGTGACGTCAGAAGGGACGTTGCTTTCCCAACCGAAAGGAAACCTATATCATTGGTCACTTGAAACGCCATGAAACGCATATGCCTGGGAAGAGAGGAAGAGGAAGGCCAAAGAGAAAATGGGTGCAGTATGTGGCGGATGATCTCCAGATGGGTGTATCAGATATTATATAGATGTACTAGCTGACCCGGCCCGGCTTCGCCCAGACTCTGGTGGGGAGCATCTCATTTAATTCATATAAGTAGACATATAAGTTCTCGTTCCCGATACCGACTATCTGTCTGTCCGTCTGTCTGTCTGTCTTGTCTGTCTGTCTGTCTGTCTGTCTGTCTGTCTGTCTGACCCGGCCCGTCTTCGCCCAGACCCTGATGGGGAGCATCTCATTTAATTCATATAAGTAGTCATATAAGTTCCCGTTCCGACTATCTATCTGTCTGTCTGTCTGACCCGGCCCGGCATCGCCCAACTCCTGGTGGGGAGCATCTCATTTAATTCATATAAGTAGTCATATAAGTTCCCGTTCCCGACTGTCTGTCTGTCTGTCTGTCTGTCTGTCTGTCTGTCTGTCTATCTATCTATCTGTCTGTCTGACCCGGCCCAGCCCATGGTGGAGAGCATCTCATTTAAATTATATAAGTAGTCATATAAGATCCCGTTCCCGACTATCTGTCTGACTGTCTGTCTGTCTTGGGTAAATGTAGGAGGGAGGAGGAAGAGGGAGGTGGAGGAGGGAAGAGGAGGGAGGAGGAGGGAGGAGACAGGAGGAGTAGGGAGGAATAGGAGGAGGAGGAGGGATTAGGAGGAGGAGGGAGGAGTAGGGTGGAGGAGGAGGCGAGGAGGAGGCAGGAGGAAGAGGGAGGAGGAGGGAGAAGGAGGGAGGAGGAGAACGCAGGAGGAGAAGGGAGCAGGAGGAGGAGAGGGAGGAGGAGGGAGAGGGAGGAGGAGGGAGGAGGAGGAGAGAGTAGGAGGAGGGAGGAGGCGGAGGGAGAAGGAAGAGGGAGGAGGAAGAGGGAGAAGGAGGAGGGAGAAGGAGGAGAAGGAGGGGAGGAGGAGGAGGGAAGAGGAGGAGGGGAGGAGGAGTAGGGAGGAGGAGGAATGTGAAGGGAGGAGGAGGGAGGAGGTAGAGGGAGGAGAAGGAGGAGGGAGGCGGAGAGAGGAGGAGGGAGGAGGAGGAAGAGGGAGGAGGAGGAATGTGAAGGGAGGAAGGGGGAGGAGGTAGAGCTAGGAGGAGGGAGGAGGAGGAGGTAGAGGGAGGAGGAGGGAAGAGAAGGAGGGAGGAGGAGGAGGGAGGAGGCGGAGAGGGAGGAGGAGGAGGGAGGAGGAGCGAGGAGGAGGAGGAGGAGGAGGAGAGGAGGAGGAGGAGGAGGAGAGGGAGGAGGAATGTGAAGGGAGGAGGAGGAGGAGGTAGAGGGCGGAGGAGGAGGGAGGAGGAGGAGTGAGGAGGAGGAGAGGGAGGAGGAGGAAGGAGGAGGGGAGGAGGGACGAGGAGGAGGGAAGAAGAAGGAGGAGGAGGGAGGGGGAGGGATGAGGAGGAGGGAGGAGGAGGAGGGAGGAGGAGGAGTGAGGAGGAGGAGAGGGAGGAGGAGGAAGGAGGAGGGGGAGGAGGGAGGAGGAGGAGGAGGGAAGAAGAAGTAGGAGGAGGGAGAAGGAGGGATGAGGAGGAGGAGGGAGGAGGAGGAAGAGGGAGGAGGAGGAATGTGAAGGGAGGAGGAGGTAGAGGGAGGAGGAGGAGGGAGGAGGAGAAGGGAGGAGGAGGGATGAGGAGGAGGGAGGAGGAGGAAGAGGGAGGAGGAGGAATGTGAAGGGAGGAGGAGGGAGGAGGTAGAGGGAGGAGGAGGAGGGAGGAGGAGGAGTGAGGAGGAGGAGAGGGAGGAGGAGGAAGGAGGAGGAGGAGGGAGGAGGAGGAGGGAGGAGGAGGAGGAGGAAGAAGGAGGAGGAGGGAGAAGGAGGGATAGGGAGGAGGGGGAGGGAAAGAGGAAGAGGGTAGGAGGAAGAGTGGAGAGGAGGAGGGAGGAGGTAGAGGGAGGAGGAGGAGGGAGGAAAAGGCTGGAGGGAGGAGGAGAGAGGAGGAGGAGGGAGGAGGTAGGAGGAGGAGGAAGAGGGAGAAGGAGGGAGGAGGAGGAAGGAGGAGGAAGAAGGAGGAGGAAGAGGGAGGAGGAGGAAGAGGGAGGAGGAGGATGGAGGAGGGAGAGGGAGGAGGGGAAGAGGAAGAGGGTAGGAGGAGGAGGAGGGGAGAGGAGGAGAAGAAGGGAGAAGGAGGGAGAAGGAGAAGGAGGAGGAGGGGAGAGGAGGAGAGAGGAGGCAGAGGGAGAGGAAGGAAGGAGGAGGAGGAAGGAGGGAGAGGAAGGAGGGAGAATGAGAAGGGGAGGATGGAAAGGGAGGTGGAAGAGGAGGAGGAGGGAGGAGGAAAGAGGTAGGGGGAGGAGGAGGTAGAGGGAGGAGGAGGAGGAAGGAAAGGGAGGAGGAAGAGGAGGAGAAGGGAGGAGGAGGGTGGATGGAGGAGGAGGAGGGAGGAGGTAGGAGGAGGAAGAGGGAAGAGGGAGAAGAAGGGAGAAGGAGGAGGGAGGATGATGAGGGAGAAGGAGGCAGGAGGAGGAGGAGGGAGGCAGGAGGAGGAGGGATGAGGAGGGAGAGGGAGGAGGAGGGAAGATGAGGGAGGAGGGGGGAGGAGGCGGAGGGAGTAGGAGGGAGGAGGATGGAGGAGGAGGGGAGAGGAAGAGGGAGAAGGAAGAGGGAGAAGGAGGAGGGAGGAGGGAGAGGGATGAGAGGGAGGAGGAAGAGGAGAAGGGTGGAGGGAGGAGGTAGAGGGAGGAGAAGAGAGGGGGAGAGAGTTCGCCATTCCGAATTCATACTCGTCTAGTTCTTCCCTTCTACACGACTGTAGATAACTTCCTTACACATAAAAAGATGAATTGTTATTGATATTGCCGTGGCATGGAGGAATATCAGCAGCAGAGTTGATCCAAAAAACCAAAGACTGAGATCTACGGAGAGCCATGAACGCCTACGCCAGCCGGCACGGCACTTGATGATGATGATTGCCGTGTGACGATTCTGTGTAGTCACGTCATTTTCTTCCCTTTCCCTAGCGTTTTGGTTCGGGGATTCTTTCATCATCATCATCATATATTTACGTACGTATTTTGGGAGGGGGAGGAGGGAGGAGGAGGAAGAAGAAAAAAAACTATGACAGTTGACAGCTCTGGAATGAAAGGAAGGCGTGTAGAAAATTTCATCTCAATCGGATGGGCCGTTCGCGAACAAATAAAGGACATACATATATACATACATATTTACATACATACACTTTGTTTTATAAATATAGATATATTGCTTGTGATCAAGAAGTTTTCCGGAAGATTGTTATGGGAGCGAGGTTCTGCAAAGGACATGCTACTGAATGAATGAATAAATATGCTCACACAACGAACAACGCCAAACTGAACAGAAGAACACGTGGCCCCCTTTGTTTTCGCAAAATTAGCAGCGAGGTCGTGTATGCACGTCGACAAAAACCGAAACAATCGACGAAAACCAAGACAACTTTTTCGCGTAAAAAACATCGACGAAAACCGAAACCAACGAAACCCTAAGGCAACGAAACCCTAAGGCAACGAAACCCTAAGGCAACGAAACCCTAAGGCAACGAAACCCGAGGTTTGACTGTATACGGGTCTGGAACCATACGCCCAATTCGGCAATGGCGTGTAAACCGTTCATTCACTTCTTATTTTATATTTGATACTAGCTAACAATCCAGACAGTGAACTTGTTAAAATTGGACATCACTGAAACCTACTTCCCTTATCACTTCATTATCTCCCACGTTAAAAATAAATATCGGTTCATGGGTGAAGGTAATTTCCCAATTAGTCGCTTTTCTCCGGTCGACGCATGTAACAATGGTAGTCAAGTTTCTCTGCTTGTCTGGATAATATTAAACCAACAACAGAAACAGAATAGTCACTGGCTGGATAATACCTCCACACGACCTGGTGAAATGGAAATGCTGGTGACTCAAGAACCAGAAACAGATCACAGGGACTTGCATGTGTTACCCAATCACACAGATTGTTTACAGGGATTGATTATTTATTCACTAACCGGTTTTAGTCCGCCATAAGAAAACCACATGGGGCATCAAACCAAGTCATTAAGATTACTTATTTAATGTACGGGGTATTCTTTTCATGCTACTGTGAACCTGCTCATTAAACTCTTCTTTTTCTTCTAGTGTGTGTGGTGTTAGTGATCATGTCTGTCCACAGCCTTCTGTCTCGTGTACTGCCAATCTTATTATAGTCCATGCCGTGTGGCGTTGGTGATCATGTCTGTCCACAGCCTTCAGTATCCTGTGCTGTCAATCATTGATGTTCCTCCATATCATGATGTCAAACTTACTAGCATATTCTCTCTTGCTCTCCCATGCTCCTCTCCACTGCCACGATGTACTCTAGCTTTCCTTTTCTGGCGAGGTGCCCAAGAATGTGGATTGTCTGGGCACCAATCACAATCCGTTTAACCCCCCCCCCCCCCTCCCCACACACACAGAAACAACAAAGCCGCTGGCAGTGACCTGTTGTGTGTACGTCAAGTGTTAGAACCACCATCACGTGTGTGTAGGCCTGAGTACACCCTCTGCCTGACGTAGCGTACGATAGCGCAGAACCACGATCCGACCACCCCCACGTCCTTGTTAGCGAAAAGTCTTAACCGTTACATCAACCAGCTCGTTTACAACCACACAAGGATAAACTTTAAAACAATATGTGTGTCATGTCAACTGTCATAATGAGGTCAGCATGGCAGAATGGATAAGACGGCTCGTTCTTAAACTTCTGGTGTGCTGATACTGCGGTAGCGGGTTAAATCCCTACACCGGTCTTTTTTTTCGCATATCCTTTACAGAACATCGCTGTCAACATCAGCATCTTTCAGCTGATTGTTGATTTCTTGGCAAGATTACGCTCAGTAGTTTGCCATTGCTTTCTGAGCGATCGGCTCACATACCCCTAAGTTACCAACGCGGCGAGAACCGCTACCGATTCTCGCGCAGGTCAGAAATACACTAACCCCTATCAGAAGTCGGAGTGGGTTCGTCTGAAGGCAAGGGACACTGGTAATAGGGAAAGCTAATCCACGAGCAAAAATCAGTCCAGTACACTAGAATTATTAGCTCGTGTATGGGCTACGCTTGAGATTTAGAAAGGACGGTAATGGAAGACATGGGCCCTGGAAGATCAGGCAAGGGAACTGTGGAAGGATCCAGAGTCTTCTAGTGGGTTGTGACGTGAGCAACGTTGTACGAGGGGCTGGCTAAATGATGGTGCTGACAGGCGGCTAACGGAATGTGCTGTAAGCTAAGGTACACCAGATGCCGGGGGAGATTTACAGTTGCACAATTACAATCAATAATTATCGCCTGACCGATCAAATTCACACCAAAAATTGATCGATTATTTCCCGGTAAATTTTGATGAAAGACAGATAATGCAGTCACGTGTGCGATGATTGACTGGCTGCTGCAGGGAGGACGGAGGGGGGGGGGGGCAGGAGCGTCGACGAAGTGGGGAAACTTGTAGGTAATGTAAGCATACTGGTTGTTACGGTGTTCAGCGTTGCAGACAGTTCGTGTTTAGCGTTGCATACAGCCTTTGTTCACTGCAATAATGCAGAGGCCTAATGGTGGGCAGGTTAATGCAGAACAAACCACCATGTCAGCCTAAACATCGGACACTTAGCCTTGATGCTAGGCAGGATAATGCAAAACAATTGATGCTATCTGCCTTGAAGATGTGTCAACGCATTGCGTCTACCTAAACATATGCATTATATATATATATATATATATATATATATATATATATATATATATATATATATATATATATATATATATAATATATATATCTTCATGTGCTGTACTTAGTTATGCTACAATTCGCTTGACAAACATTTCTTAATCGATGGGTATCTAAAAAGTAGGTTATATTCAACACTGTATGGCGCAGAAGCCTGGACATTGAACAAGCAATTAGAAAGTCGAATAGAGGCCCTGGCGATTTGGATATATAGAAGAATATGTCGTATTTCATTGAAACAAAAACAATCAAATACAGAGGGTAAAACAATCTGGGAATGAAAAGAGAGTTGATGAAAGAAATAAAAAAGAGGCAAGTGAAATATTTCGGGCTCTTATAAAAACCATACTGAAGGGTATGATTAAAGGCAAGCGAGCAAGAGGTAGACGACGATACATGTGGGAAGATAACATCAAGAGGTGGACAACAGGAGACTGGCAGAATGTACAATCAAGGCAAGAGACTGAGTGTTGGAGATCCACTGCAGCCAACCTTCATTGTGGAGACGGCACTTGATTGATCTACAAAGTAAACTGCTCTCTCTCTCTCTCTCTCTCTCTCTCTCTCTCTCTCTCTCTCTCTCTCTCTCTCTCTCTCTCTCTCTCTCTCTCTCTCTCTCTCGTGTGTGTGTGTATGTGTGTGTGTGTCCAACAATTGTTGACCTTACAACATAGAGTTGGTTCTGTTGTCCTCAATAAATAATTAAGTTTATTTTATAGCCCATACCGCGCGTTTGTGATCATGTCTGCCCACAGCCTTCTGATCTTATGCTTCCAATCCTTTCTGAAACTGATGCTCCTCCATGTCATGATGTCAACAGCGCAGCATCTTCTCTCATGGTCCCTCCCTGCTTCTCCTCCCATCCAACTGTCCCGTTGTGACGACATACCCCAGCTGTCCCCTTCTCATGGCGTGCCCAAATAATGTGGCCTGTCTTCTTCTAATGTGAGTAACCAGTTCTATTGGTGCTTCTTTGAAGATCAAGATATCTTCATTGCTCTTTCTATCCGACCACAGCATTCTCATTCTTTTATAAAACCACTTCTCGGCAGCTTTCACACAATTTCTCTCTTCGCTAATTATCCATGATTCGCTTACGTATACTAGAATCGGGTCAATACAAATCTTACTCTTTTCCTCAACACAATATTGCGTACAGACAGGCGTACAGACAGCCACATGAACAAGCGTACAGAGGCTTCACCAGGTGGTTCGGACCAACGGAAAAACACGAACAGCGGCGGTGATACTAAACTAAGTTTTTAAAAATGCTGTTCACGGTTTCGGCAGAAATGTTTTAACCCCGATAATACAGATATCCCGGTAGTCGGTTACAATAACAAACACATGTTGCAACCCACTATATGTGTATTAGAATTACCTGCTACTCTAAAAGTTAGTTGCATAGCCTTTACATGAAGTTGCAGTCAACCCTAGCATTTTTTAGCTGTTTGAGATTTCTTGTCAAGAATTACGTGCAGTAGCTTGCCATTGCTTTTTGAACGACCGGCACTCATACCGTTGTATGAAAACCAACGCAAGGCGGTCTGCTGCCAGATTACCCACTGCTGTGATTCGAACGTGGTATGTGGGATGACGAACTGCGTCCGTAACCCCATCGCCACAGAGCCGGTTATCTGCTACTGTGTGGCTGTTATCTACCTCACCTGCCCTCAGATTCTCACCAGTGATCACCATGGATGACACTAGTAGTCGGGGATGGCACCAGTAGTCGGGGATGGCACCAGTAGTCGGGGATGACACCAGTGGTCGGGGATGACACCAGTGGTCGGGGATGACACCAGTAGTCGGGGATGGCACCAGTAGTCGGGGATGGCACCAGTAGTCGGGGATGACACTAGTAGTCGGGGAGGACACCAGCAGTCGGGGATTGCAACTACTTAAAATAGGATTTTGAGAAAATGCGAAACAAGATGGAGCAAAGTATGCTAAAAGCATTTAAACACATGTATAACAGTGCTGTTCTCAGACCACAGAGGGGAAAATGCATCTCACTGTTATAGTGGCCCTGATGCTATATACGAATGCAGAGAAAACATTAATCGAGTGGACAGATCTGTTCAGTTACCGCTGATCGCGGAGTGTTGACTACTTGTAGTCTATGGTAGGCAGTGTCTATGCTACCACTCTGCCACAAAAATAACTATTATTGTTGGTAGTGGTAGTTTCGTTACAAGTTATAATTCCCCCTGTCCTAAGTTGATATATCGCGTGTCTTCGCTACAGGAGGCTGTTATCAGCATTCGTCAACAAGCTTTCTGTTCAGTGTACACAGAGGACAGATAATTATAACCAGGAGCATGAGAGTAAGCCTTACATAATAAGCCGAACCGCCACCTAGTGTCTGAATAACAACCTCGTTGTCCAACAGAAGTATTATCTGGTAGGTCAAAAACTGGCCAGTCGTGACGACGGGAACTACTTGCATGTGTAATGTCTGACAAAAGTCGGTATGGAAAGCGATGCAAATTAATTCGGTATTACCCCATATTTCGTTGTGTAATGTACAATGCAGAAACCGATGCGGTTGGCAGAACATGAACGAAAAGTACGGAACACGTAACTAGACATAAATGCACTTTTCAGCAGTGGCCCAATATAGTATCATTGAATCTTACCCTTTCTGGGTTGTAAATGTTGCTGTTTTGATTCTAGAACTGGCTGCTTTCCGCTCTATTAATGATCCGATCCGATATGTAGAAAATAGTGCTCGGGTCCCGTTCAACTGTCAGTCAGCTTATGTGTTATAATCGGGGCTCTTTAAGGTGTTTCTTTTCTGCACCAGCTTGCGTGGAGGAAATACGGTTGCATATTTCGCTTCCTAATATCTGTTATGTCTTCTCTGCGTCTTTATTTAGCATCGAGGGCCACTCCTTAACTATGAGGTGCATTTTCCTTTCTATAGCCTGAGAAAAGCTCTGTTTTACCAGTGTTTAGACGCTTTTGTATGCTTTGCTCCATCTTGTTTCACATAATCTCACAATCCTACTTTTATAGGACTTCATTTCAGTTTCAAAGTCAGCCATAGGCGATTTGAGAACAGATTGCTTTGTATTGATTTTCACATTGGTATGAGTGTCAGCCATTCAGAAAGCAGTGGCAAACTACTTGAACTACTTCACCTTGAAAATCACAGACAGCCAATAAATAATGAGGCTGATTGTGATGTCCTCGAAAGAACACATACCTAACTTTCAAACAACATGTACTGTCTTCCCCAATTCATACATAGTTCTACCATTCAACGCGCCAATTCTGAAGATTGTCCCTGGTGAATGGTGGTAAATCGACAACATATACAACTTGAGACTTTCTCCACATCAGGTCACACACTTTTAGGACAGCCTCCTTTCATATTAGCTGACTATGTTATTCTTTTTACCCCTATTTTTGGGCTTGTTCATGCATGGTTGGTTGACTGTGACAACCTCATCGTGCAGTGTATTAGTAACCCCATCACACAATGTGTTAGTAACCTCATCATGCAGTGTGTTAGCAAACAAAGTCTTTAGCCATAAGTTCCACTATGCAAGTTCCTGGACAATGTTTTAAAGACACCCAGCGACCAACTACATTCTAAGAAGGCTTCATACCCTAACCCAGCTTTCTAATAGTTCTCTGATACAACAGTTGTGACTATTCCTCCCACACAACAGTTCTGCCTATTCCTCCCACACAACAGTTCTGCCTATTCCTCCCACACAACAGTTTTACCTAATCCTCCCACACAACAGTTTTGCTTATTCCTCCCACACAACAGTTATGCCTATTCCTCCCACACAACAGTTTTGCCTATTCCTCCCACACTAGTTTTGCCTATTCCTCCCACACAACAATTTTGCCTATTCCTCTCACACAACAGTTTTGCCTATTCCTCCCACACAACATTTTTTACTATGCAACCACATATATACAAAATTCTAGATTTGTGAATCAGTCTTTTGCACATGTGGATTGGCACCATAGACAGCAAATCACATTCTCCAAGACTGCCCAAAATATGACATACCTAGGCAAACCTTCTGGCCTAGAAAAACAACAGTGGAAGATCTCTATGGACCACTGAGTGAACTAAACAAGTCAGTTAAATTCATACAAGAGACAACCTTGCAGTTATAGACAAATTTCAAGTGAACGAAAGAAGAAGATACAACAATGGGTAACCATGCGTACAGTGTGGTGTTGCGGCATCACATCCAGGGGTGAATGAGCTTAGACTTAAGTGGCAGGTATATTTATCTCAACATTGGCTAGCAGCAATCGTTGTCGCAAGTAAACCGGTCTGTCAAATATGAATATAACACATGTCGTCATCACAATCATGTGCTGTGTCTAGATGTGACCCATTATGGTTCACCAGGATGTGTCCCTGCTGAAAATTTGATCAAGTTGTGCTGTTGTGATTGCTGAGAAGGAAAAGTTCTCCCAACGTGATGACCCTGAAAATTTGGAATTCATTTCTCTCAATCAATCAGCTGCCGTCTCCACAAAGAAGGTTGGCTGCAATGGATCTCCAACACTGTATGTCTCTCGCCTTGACTGTACACTCTGTCACATTACTGTTCATCCATCTTTTGATGTTATCCTCCCACTTGTATCGTTATTTACCTAGCCTGCCCTCAACCTTACCCTCCAGTATGGTTTTTATAAGAGTGTTGTCTTTTAATGTGGCCAAAATATTTCACTTGCCTCTTTTTTATTTTTTTCAACTATCTTTTGATTCCCAGATTTTCTAGAATCATTGTATTTGATTTTTTCATTTCCATGAAATATGATATATTCTTCTGTATATCCACATCTCCAGGGCTTCTATTCGACTTTCTAGTTAGCTTGTTCAATGTCCTGGCTTCAGCGCCATACAGTAGTATTGAATAGACATAACATTTGGCAGTTCTCATTTTTAATGATATTGTTAATCTCTCTAGATGTTAATACTGATTTCATGATGATGAAAGCATTTTTGGCCATGCCTATTCTCTTTCACTTCTGCCATCATCTGTTATTATATGTCCATGATAGGAGAAACTTGTTACAGGAGAAACTTGTTACAGGAGAAACTTGTTACTTGTTCTAGTGTCTCCCTGTTTACTGTGATGTTCATTGATGTCCCACTGCTGATTATCATAGCTTGCATATGTTGGATATTAATATCTCTGGGTCTTCCCATTAAGCCAAATATAAATTATCAAAGGCTAGAGAAAAGGGAGTGCCCAGAGAATCTGTCCCATATTCTGAGAAAGGGTCAGGCAGACACATAGTTAGACTGTTCTTCTTATTCTTCTTTCGTTCGCTACAGTCAGACTGTAACTGGTAACATTAGTAAGGATTGTGGCAGCAATGTTGTTGTTGGCTGTGTTATTGAGTTTGTGTAAGTAAAAGTAATCTTTTCCACTTTGTGTAAAGAAAGAAAACTTATATCCTACAAGATGTGTCGGAAAATGAAATTTTGTTCACATTAAATGAAGAAACGTAATTGAGTCCTACTATTATTTTTCGATATTATCTGCAAAGTCTACAAGACCAATCCACTATCCTAGGAATATAGAAGGAAATAACATCCTTAGGTTCCATATTCTGAAAGCATCCACGGGAGCAGTTCATAGTTGATCTACCTGAGTCAGAAGTGGACCATGTATCCCTAAGCAACAATTTTCTAGCACAAACAGTCAGAAGTGGACCCTGTATCCCTAAGCAACAATTTTCTAGCACAAACAGTCAGAAGTAAACCATGAGTAGTTTATAAGCTCCAATGGAAACCATGCAAGTTCATAATCTACACAAGCTACTGTCTCCGGGGTGTCATGTGATGATGATTCACATATATTATGATATGGGGTGATCTGACAGATTGTTTACTTCTGAGATAAGGCGGAAATTAGAAGCAACAGGATGCAATTCCTGGGGCGAAAACTGTGAAAACCTTGGATGGCCAGAATATCTAACCATGATGCCTGGAAGAGTTTAATGAAAGTAGAATTGATATCATCATCATTATGTGCCATGCTGATGAGCATGGACAGTCATGTTTTGCCATTTTACACAATCACCAGAGTCGTGGATCAGCTCTGTGTTCTTGTCTCAACCATACCATGTGATCAAGCCATGCAGGAATTTACTTTTCTGCCTTCCTCTTGTTCTTTTCCCCTCAATCTTGCCAGTTGTCACTGAGTTCTCTAGTTTATTTCTTCCAAAAAAGTTTGTCTACATCTAATTTCTCCAATCATTTTACATTTTTCTTTTGCCTCTTGTAGGACTTGCTCATTGATTTTTCTGTCTGTCCATGGTATTCTTTGCACTGTCCTCAGAAACCACATTTCCACTGCCATTAGATGTTTTTCAGCTTTTATATACCGCTATAAGAAAGTGACAACCATTGATCTCTGGTCGTGTAAGTAGAGCATTCTTTAGTCATGTGATGAGAAGATAGGCACTGGAATATATCGTGACAACTGGAAACATCAATGGGAAAAGAAGTAGTGAGCACCAAGGTTTGTAGAAAGACATGAACGGTCACACCAAGGCACATGATAATGATGTTTCCTTCCCAATTTAAACTGAAGCTTGGGACTAGTGACTAATGTTAAATTAGGAGTGGCCAATGGGTTACAACGTAGAGGAGCTGGGTTTGAACCACACTGGTAAAGCCAGTTTTGTCTAACAGTAACAGGTACCCACACACACAAAATCCTAAGCCTGAACATGGCTGGCAGTGTTTTCCTGTCTTAACAACTCTTTCCTGGCAAACACTAGCAATGGTATTCAGTTCCATAACTAGGGTGTTTTATATAATATAATAATACTAAGCGTATGATTGGTTGATAGAAGCTGCCGTGGTTTCATTCCGCTTCAATATTCACGACCAACAATATAACACTATGACTAATGACTTAGCAGGTGGAAGCGTGCCTTTTCTTGTTTTCCTTATTTATTCCATTTCGTTTCAATAACAACTGACAACATAATTATTAATATTAATAATACTAATACTTGGTTGTTCAACGCATGGTCTTCTTGGTTTTCATGTTTCAATATCCCTAAACAACAATATAATATTAATACTATGATTTGGTAGCTCGAATCGCACCTCTCCTTGGTTTCCACATTGTCTCAATATTTAATAACAATATATCCACGAACAACAAATCCCACGTGATGAAAATTTAACAATCTGGACGGGTAAGAGGAAGTTTTGTTGTTTTAACCGAACACCTGTAATCTGTAATCACATTAATCGTATCTACAGGTGCTGACCTCAGTTTTGATAAGGCG
Organism: Cepaea nemoralis; assembly: GCA_014155875.1. Taxonomy (NCBI): domain Eukaryota; kingdom Metazoa; phylum Mollusca; class Gastropoda; order Stylommatophora; family Helicidae; genus Cepaea; species Cepaea nemoralis. The sequence continues at coordinate 57,600 of JACEFZ010001966.1, read as the reverse complement.
AAGACTTGACTAAATGATCTGGTTTGAGAAAAACAATCGTTGCTAATCAATCTCTAGACGGATACGCCTTTCATTTCAATGGACACCAGAACTCAACAAGCAGATGAGACAGGTCCGCTCTAGCCTAAGGCCTAAGCCATTCCATCCACATGTCCGATATTCACTCAAGAACACATAAAAACAACAGTTACTTAAGTGTGTCATTAAGCAGGGTTGAAATTAAAATATACATTGTCGATAAAGTAGTATAAGTAAGATTTGATTTGATCAACGTACCTCTGGTGTGGTTCCTTCACCTCCGAAGTGGTCCTTCGCTAGTTCAGCGAAATGTCTCACATCAATATATCCGTCTTTATCTATGTCACAAAGATCGAATATTTCCTTAAACTTATCCCCAAAATCCGACAGCTCTTCCATAGCCTACCCTGGGTGGTGTGTGTTTTGTAGACACGGCATGAATCACTCCATTCAGACACACGGAGTCGACGCCTGTAAGTTGACACACCTTTACCGTTCTCTCTTGTCGCTTTACCTGGTGCCGTGTCACCGCCTCAGGTGAGACAAGCAGGACAACCAAACGCGACAATAATTAAATCTTCACATAAACTTAAATAAAATTATAATAACTTTATAAAACTGATATAAATATATCCCAACGGATGTTATCTTCACTATATTATATAGTATATTTGAAAACACGTAATAGATTTTCACAAATAAACATTTTATTTATTAGAAATGTGTCACAGATGTCACCAAAGGTCAAAGCACTATACGCGGAGTAATTTATGCTATAATTAGCTTTCCAAGCTGGGCATGTTTACAAAAGGCTCCGGGCTTCCCGCGGCCCAGATACAAGTGCCTCTGTATGAGTCTAGTCTTCGTTAGCAAACATTGTCCGTGCGTACTGGACACATCTACACGCCAGCCTGGGTAAGGCTGTATCCTTGACATACTGACACGGCCTGGTACGGTATTGATTTGTCTTCCTGTTGGTCAACCGCAAGGTTTACCAGTAACGCCGGAGTATGCAAACTTAAGAGGGTTAGGATTTGAGTTTAAAATGCCTGCATCTGTGACATTTAACTCACATTTAACTGTGTATGTCATTTAACAAGATGCTGGCACAGGTTATAGGAAAGTTACAGCTTCAACGTGTTATGTGTGGGTAGGTGTGTGTGTGTGTGTGTCGACCCCGTACCGAAGGAGTTACGGACCCAGTTCGTAATACCGCATACCGCGTTCGAAACACAGCTGCAGATGAATTGACAACAGACCGTCTTGCGTTGGTTTCTTACGAAATGGTGTGGTTGCCTGTCGTTCTGAAAGCAATGGCAAACTGTTGAACGTAATCTTACCAAGAGATCAAGACTAGCAATTGCTGTGGTTGACTACAACGTTCTGTAAACGATATGCAACTAACTTTAATTTCATTATGTGTGGAGGTGGAAGAAGAAAACGGATAGAGGGGTGAGGAGAAAGAAGAACAAGAACAAGAACAACAAGCAGTGGGGAAGGAGGAAGAAGAAGAAAAGGAACCACAACAACAGGCAGCAGCAGGGAAGGCAACGAAGAAGAAGAGTTGGCGGATGACACATTTTGAGAATATAAACAGACTGCACTTCATTTTCAAACTACAAACTTGGAAGTATGAAAACCCATTATGTGAGGATTATACAGAAGAATTCACATAAGGGAAATAACAAACATAGTTTTCATGTTCCAGCATAATACGAGTATACGACTATAAAATATCTAGACATTAATGAAAACTGTACCAGCACACACACATAATCCTTCAGGCTGCAGTTTGCCTAGACTCCACTTGTCGTTTGTTGCCTAGCCAGGTTGCCTCTGGGACGATCTGTATGTAACTCGTTCCCACGCACGTCACACGGGACGGTCTATTCAAGTCTCTAGTGCTAGATTGAATTGAGCGAGCTATTAATGTTAAAGCGACGCAATCATTTTATTGCTGCAAGTAAAGAAACAGTGTTTGTTACACGCTGCTACATAGAATCGATAAAACTTGAGGACAAAATAACTTGATACTGGCATGTATGGAATCCACAAGGCAACGGAATATCGGGAGATCTAAAGACACAAGGAAAAGAGAATTACAGGCAGAGATGAATACAATTTGGAGGACATGGAGGGAACGGCAGGAGATAGCAACAGAAAGGATGGTTTGATATGGGTTGGTTGAGTGACTATGTGGGGATATAGTGCAGAAGAAGAAGAAGAAGACGAAGAAGAAGAATCGATGTGAAAATATGGCTTTGAAATGTGAGTCATGTATAAACAAACAAATATTACACACACTTGGTACAGAAGAATGCTCGGGGGCGCTGAAGACTGGGAGCTGACATAGACATGCAGGGCCGTGGCAAATACCCGGCGGAAATCCTGAAGTTTCAGCAGCGACCAGACATTGTACTGTGCTCTACGTCGACTCAACAATTAGTACTAATCGAGCTGAATGTTCCATTCGAGTCAAGAGTCGAAGAGCAGCACACCTATAAGATGGAGAAATACAGTGACATGGTCGCAAGCCTGAGGAGGCAGCGGAGAAGGCCCCGAGCTGGCTATGAAGCGTGGGACAAGGATATGCAGTAATTGGTTCAACTTTGCCTTCAATGTTAGTCACCGTCTCTCAAGAAGAACAACCTCAGTAACACACAAACCTCTCCAGTAGATTACCACCTCACAATGAGACCGAAACAACAGCCGCTGCGAAGTCGACAAGGGAAAGTCTCGATAGATGCGCAAGACAGGAGAAAGACGTCTGAGAGTCATGACCCAGAGGGGCCCGCCCCCCGAGAGTGACAGGAAGGTAAATGCGGCCGAAACATGCGTCGAGGGGGGCTACTTCTGATGATCAGAAGCTTCTGTCGTGCTTGATCCCCGGCAGAGTTTTTACCACCACAGGCTGAGCTATGAAGATGTTATGACTGAGATAATCCTTCACGTAAATATCAAAAAGACATTTTAAGAAAGATGGTTTCGCCACTTTACCAGAATACGCTGCTGCAGCAGAGCGCAAGTACGCTTATCTACCGCCTTGGTGATCCAGGGTTCAAATCTCTTCAACCCAGTGTTGTGATGACTATATAGTTCTTACATTGACCAATTAATAACTGGCCTGATCTTCCCATGTCGACTCAGCTAAAGAATATCAGGAAACGTTATGGGAAGTGTCGCGAGATTGCCATGAGTTAAACAGATAAATATTCCCGACGTTTGCTTGGCGTGTATTTTCAGCACCATTATTTTACTAACTGGAAAAACACCGCGGATGTCAAAATCTCAGGACAATATTTGTAGCTGCACGTGTACATCTATAACGGATTTGGAACGGTCGGTGTTGATGGTGACAGGTCCTGGCATCGCCTTGATTAGTTTGTCTACATTTGAATGTAAATGGAAGCAGTGGGGTCAGCCCATCTACACATTTGGTGTTGAGTGAGAAGGAAGGGATACACCGAGTTGGCAGTTCATTACCAGTTAGAATCACATATATTGTCACCACGGAACAGAAGATTGACAAGTTTGTCAACATTTGAATGCAGATGGAAGCCGTGAGATCACAATGGCAGATGTAAAACGGAAGTACTTAGTAGGGAGAAAACAGTACATATGTCAATTCTTGGTTTCCGGAACATGAAGAGTTTGACGGGGTTATTTGCAACTGTTTGTTGGAAGTCGTCATAAAATTCGCTGGCTTGTTTTGAGAATCTTAACAATTACTGACAACTTTGACAGGATTTAAGCCCGGAAAAATAGATCCTTGCAAATGGTTGATATGTCCAAATAACACCTGTGTGGGGGAGAAGAGGATAAAGTCACGTGGACAACTTTGGTAGTTTGCCATATAAACTCTAGTTGTGACCAGCTAGGGAGGACTTGAAATTATGCTTTAGTCAGAGTGCCAGGGCACGGCAGCGCCTAGTGGAAATAATATCTACCGTGTGTTAATTAGTGACTTAATTTTACACGTGTCTATAATGGCAGATGTAGATATGATTGATAGGACTGCAGTGGTGCCATTTAAGGTATAACCTATTATAATATATTCGTTATAATTACTTTAGGCAGTAGCCTTGTTAAACTATAGTGTGATGATTAGCACTGTTAGTGGAAACTAGCTAGAGTAGGGAAGTGATACTTGACTCTGTTAGCTAGAATAGATTAGTGAAGTGTTGATAAGCTTTACTAGTTGAGAATTGAGTAATGAGGGATAATTGGGATTTCCCGTAGGTGTCCCTTGTGGGAGGGGTTCCACATTCTGTTTGCTGATTTTTTCTTTGTCATAACCTGATTCGATTCTAGGTGGGTAGCTAATCTGCTCTATGACTAAGTCTAGTTAGCTAACGATCATTAGGCAAGGTGATAGGCTTACACTCAGCCGAAAGAATCATGAACTAGTACTATCACCAGGTGTGTTGTTTCTATCCTAGGTTCCCTACCAGATCCAAGGAAGCTCAATAAAGTTTTGGGAAGGAAGAAAATCCCAGTCTGAAGAACACCAGTTCGGCAATCAATAAAGATTGCTTACAGACGTGATTAAAAGCTAGAGGGAGGTTGATTCACCCAACATAGTGAAGATTACAGTTGCACCATACAGCATTAAACAGTGGTAACGAACCGAGAACCGGTTAAGAGTAACTAGTGTTAGTACAGTAACAATTAACATTAGTAATTAGCACTTGCGGACTGAATGGTTCGATGTGCAACGAGGATGATCTGTCGACTAACACTTAACTTTACTAACTGTGTAAACACTAGAAAAGAACTTGTGCAGTTGGTTAGAGAACATTAGGAACGGACATTGTGTAGAGTGAATCCGGTCCCTAAGTAACTGTTCATACCACCGGTGTCTATTTCTCATGTTCATGAAATGGGATTACCAGAGGTCTACAGAAGCAAAGCAGTATCCGGCAGGATGGTTCCGGCAACGGGTGAGACGTACTTGTTCTGACGTAACGTGCTGTGGTCTATCTTTGCTGTGATCAGCGGACTGATCTGATGTCTGAGAGTCAGATTCTCTACACTTTATAGAACACGTCACACATTTTCTTCGCATACACGTCTCATACACGTTACACTTTTATTTTAATAAATTAATCTGTATTAATTTCTAGAAGCAAGAGTTGTTGAGTATGTTGCGTTGGGGAAGTATGAGAAGGGGGCATAGTACGACAGTGTGAGAGTGATAGGGAAAGGTGTCCATAGGCTGATGGAGTGTGTTGGACGGAAGCTGGTGGATTCTCCAGAATATTGAGGGGAAAAAAAAAATATTATAATGTGGGTGTCGGATCTCCTCACTCCAGGGACGACACTTTAAAGGAGGACACGACATTATTGGGGGCTCGTCCGGGATATTTGGACAGTGGGATCTCTCGTAAACGTGATCTTTGGACAGCGGGATCTATCGTAAACGTGATCTTTGGACAACGAGATCTCTCGTAAACGGGATCCTTGGACAGCGGGATCTCCCGTAAACGGAATCCTTGGACAGCGAGATCTCCTGCAAGCAGGAACGTTTGACAGGGGGATCTTCTGACAACGGGGTCTTTTGACACGGGATCCTTAGTTATAAGAGGGAGATATCATTTTGGAGAATCCAGCTAGAGTGAATGTGGATAGGGGTTAGGATTAATATCTTACCTGTTCACACTTCACACGTCTGCATAGGTCTGTGGTCCTGATTCTACTCTTGTCACTGAGTGAATGTACTGTGTGTGGTAATATCGAGATTTATAGTACTTGTTCATATATCGGTATAGTAATTTGCAGTTATATTGTACTAGACCTGCTAGCTTACCTCTCTGTATAATGGCCACCCCTAAACTTAGCACGTTAGAATTAAAGGCAAGGGGGGAAGAAATGGGATTGGCGGGGTCTGCTCTAACGGATTACATACAGGAAGTGGAGAGAGAGTATCGTCAAGCAGAAAGGGATGATCGAAAGGCCGAGCTGGAATTGAGAAGGATGGAGTTGGAACAAGCAGCTAAGAAATTGGAAGCTGAGCAAGCAGCTAGGAAATTTGAAGCTGAGCAAGCAGCTAGGAAATTAGAAGCTGAACAGGAAGCACAGAAAAGGGAGCACGAGTACCGGATGAGGGAACTCGAGTTGAAGAGTCAATCTAATGGAGAAACTGAGGGAGCAGTTGGAGGTTCCTCCATCCCAGGATCAACACCAGTAGGTGGACATGGGTACCATGCTATGAAGTTTCCTTTAGCGGTCTACGAGGAGGACAAAGAGAAGATTGACCAATACCTTCAACGCTTCGAGGCTATGTCAGTTGCTATGGGTCTGGAGCGTAACAAATGGAATCTTAAGCTATCCCAGGGATTACGCGGGACAGGATACGAGGTTTATACTCGCCTGCCACCAGGACATGAGAACAATTATGATGAATTAAAGACGGCTCTGCTGAAACGATTCGAGGTTACATCGCATACCTACCGGAAAAAATTTCGAGCAGCGAAACGAGAACCGGGAGAGTTGTTTGCCGCCTACAGTTTGCGTCTTAAATCTTATCTCCATAAGTGGATGGATTTGGCTGGGTTCGCACATGACTATGAGAGTCTGGAAGAGCTCATGGTGGTCGACCAGCTGAAGAAGCAAATGTCTAAACCTCTCAGGACGTTCCTGGGAGAACAAGGAGCGGAACGTATTGACCTCGTGAATAAATTAGCAGAACGGTTCGTCGAGGTACATGGGGAGGCAGGGGAAAACCTTTCCACCAACACCAAAAGTCAAGAGAAACATGACAAGAAGAAAGCCAAAAACTCAGGAACAAAAAAGTGGGAACCTTATGGGCAAAAATCAGAGGATAGTTCAGAGAAGAAGAAGGAGGGAAGCAAGAGCACCTCAAGCTCTACACCTAAACGACCGTGGTCGGAGAAGTGGTGTTCAATTTGTAAGTCACCCTCTCACAATACGAGGGACTGCAAATCGAAGGCTAAGAACCCTCATTTTGCAGCATGTCAAGTGACTTCCAAGGAGGTTGTCACGGAAAATGCCAAGGTCAACAAGGAAGCTCGCCACCAGGAGAGCTCATTCAAGTCCGACAATAGAAAATCTAGGACAGGGAAATGGTGCAACGAATGCAAGTCAAACACGCACAATGCTATTGACTGCAGGGGAAAGTCAGGAGACACTCAATTCGTCGTGTGCTCAGGGAAACCTAAGGTGGAGCCCACCGAACAGGTCGAGGCCGAGGAAGAGACTCCAGACCAGGAGAAACCACCTGTAGTGGAATTGGTAGAGGTTAACGGTCGTCAAGTGGAGTGTTTATACGACACAGGACTGGACGGGGAGGCCGTGATTTCTGCGGATCTAGTACATCCAGAACAATTCACAGGTGAAACATTGGATATACAGCCTGCACAGAAGAGTGCTGTAACCATGAAGTTGCCCATTGCTAATGTGGAGATTCGGTCAAGGTACGTCACCGGCACCATCAAGGCCGCTGTATTGACCGATCCCATTTTTCCAGTCATCCTAGGTTGCCGGTATGTCTTTCTGGGAATGCCCAGGGAGCCTATTCATATGGGAGCAATGCAGACTCGCTCTCAGGCGAAAACGGAAGAGGCAGACGCAATTGTGACTAACCCAATGCCGGGGGAGCTACGAACTGCCCAGAGTGAGGATGATACTTTACGTCCTTGCTACAAAAAGCTGCAGAAAAGTGCTGATCCACCAGGACGGGGGCAGTACTACATGAAGAATAGGATACTCTACAGGAGAGCAGGAAGGGGAGACAACCTATACGGTCAGTTGGTCGTCCCAAAAGCTCATCGGTCCCAGATTCTTCATATGGGGCATACCATCTCCTTTAGTGGACACATGGGTATTGCCGCCACCATGCAGCGGATTTCCTGCCACTACTATTGGCCGGGAATGACAGATGATGTGCGTCGGTATGTGAAGTCATGCCCTGAGTGCCAGAGGGTGGCACCGAAACACTGGACAGCACCGGTGATGTTGGGTGAGATGCCCATCATGAACTCTCCTTTCGAGAGGGTAGCCATCGATATCGTGGGTCCACTTCCCAGGACTAGGAAGAGGAACATGTATATACTCACAATGGTGGATTGCTGTACAATGTGGGGTGAGGCTATACCGTTGACCACGATTGACTCGAAAAGAGTGGCGGACGCACTGATGGAGGCCTTTACCAGATTAGGCTTTCCGGATCAAATTCTGACGGACAATGGATCTCAGTTTTGTGGAAAACTCATGGAGGAGGTATTTAGGGTGTTTCACTCTAACCACATACATACCAGCCCTTACCACCCTCAAGCCAATGGACAAGTGGAGCGTTTCAACGGCACGTTGATGACAATGCTCAGGAAATTAGCGCAGGAAAAACCTGATAGGTGGGATGAATATATCCCAGCAGCACTCTTTGCCTATCGGGAAGTTCCTCATGGCTCAACAGGACTACCACCCGCTACGTTGCTGTTTGGTCGTCCAATCAAAGGACCGTTGGAAGCCATGTTGAGGAGTTGGACTGAAGAGGGGACGTCAGAAGAAGTGATCTCATCCTACAAATACGTGGAGGAACTGAAAGAAAAACTCCACAAGGGATGGACTCTGGCAAATCAAAACTTGAAAAAGGCCAGGAAAAGACATGCGGCTTACTACAACCGTAGGTCTAAAGAAAGATCTCTAGAGGTGGGAGATAAAGTCTTGTTGCTACTCCCAACGGGAAACAACAAACTGGAGATAGGTTGGCAAGGACCATTTCCCGTGGAAAGGGTGATATCCAGAACCAACTATCAGATCCGGATCCGGGGAAAGTCGAAGATTTTCCATATCAATCTCTTGCGGAAATACGAAGAGAGACCCGGAGACAAGGCAGCTCACCTCATGGCAATGGCAGTTGCAGTGGAGACAGAAGTGGGAACCAGCGAGGGCAGGGAATATCCCTTAGTACACCAGGAAACCTATAGGGATGTACAAGTGAACCCTGATCTGACCTCCCAGGAGAGGGAAAGGATAACCCAGGTTCTCAAGTCTCATAAGGAGATACTGACTGATAAACCAGGACGAACGAGGTTGGTGGAGTTCGAGATGACTTTGACCACACAGGAGCCTGTTCGCCAAAAGGTTTACCCAGTGCCATTCTCTAAAGAAAAGGCCCTGGAGGAGGAAATAAAAAAACTGCTGGAGGATGACGTGATTGCACCATCCACATCCCCATACAATGCGGGGGTAGTTTTGTTACGCAAACCAAGTGGAGAACACAGGTTGTGTATAGATTACCGACTGCTGAACAGTCATACACAGTTTCAGGTGGAACCTTTGCCGAATCCAACTCAGCTATTCGCTAGGCTCCATAAGGCTCGGTACTTTTCAAAGGTGGATCTGAGTCGGGGGTACTATCAGATACCAGTCAAACCGGAGATTCGACCACTGTTAGCTTTCAGTACACCCAGTGGACACTACGAATTCAAGGTCATGCCCTTTGGACTCAGCAATGCACCTAGTGTGTTTACACGCATGATGAGGACTTTACTAGATCCGTTACAGGATCCGTCCATCATCTCATTCATGGATGATATTCTGATTTCCAGTGACAGCCTGGATGACCACTTACAATCCTTGGAGAGAGTGTTTAATAGGCTCAAGGAAGCAGGGCTTACTGCTCGTCCAACCAAGTGCATGATTGGTTACCAGACTCTGGAATTTCTAGGTCACACCATCACTCCAGGACACATTGTTCCAGAAGAGAAGAACCTGGAGAAAATCAGAAATGCACCAAGGCCAAAAACGAAGAAGGATGTGCGATCTTTTCTCTCGTTGTGTGGGTTCTACCACAAATTTATCCCACATTTCACGGAACTGGGAGCTCCGTTGACCGAAACCTTGAAAAAGGGATTACCGGATCAAATCATTTGGACACCAGAATGTGAGAATGCCTATAGTCAGTTAAAGGAGGCCTTGGTCAGCAAACCTGTATTACAGCTCCCTGACCTTTCCAAACCAATTTGTGTTGAGAACGGATGCGAGTGGGATTGGAATTGGAGCCGCTTTGTTACAGGAAGGAAAAGACGATGCTTCGGTTTTGAAACCTGTGGCATACGCAAGTAAGAAACTTCTACCGGCGGAGAGGAATTATTCAACCGTCGAGAGAGAATGCTTGTCCCTCGTATGGGCAGTGCAAAAATTTCAGCCATATTTGTATGGAGTTAAGTTTCGGGTTCAGTCGGATCATCAGCCCCTGATGTTCCTGGCTACTTCTCAGAAGCTCAACGCACGTTTGATGCGGTGGTCGTTGTTACTTCAACCGTATAATTTCACAGTAGAGTACATTCCTGGGAAGGAAAATGTTGGAGCGGATTTCTTGTCAAGACACCCAGCTCCTGAAGAAGAGGAATGAATTATCTGGATTTAACTCATGGTGGAGGAGAGTGAGATGGACTACTCTCTTAAGAGGGGGCCTATGTCGCGAGATTGCCATGAGTTAAACAGATAAATATTCCCGACGTTTGCTTGGCGTGTATTTTCAGCACCATTATTTTACTAACTGGAAAAACACCGCGGATGTCAAAATCTCAGGACAATATTTGTAGCTGCACGTGTACATCTATAACGGATTTGGAACGGTCGGTGTTGATGGTGACAGGTCCTGGCATCGCCTTGATTAGTTTGTCTACATTTGAATGTAAATGGAAGCAGTGGGGTCAGCCCATCTACACATTTGGTGTTGAGTGAGAAGGAAGGGATACACCGAGTTGGCAGTTCATTACCAGTTAGAATCACATATATTGTCACCACGGAACAGAAGATTGACAAGTTTGTCAACATTTGAATGCAGATGGAAGCCGTGAGATCACAATGGCAGATGTAAAACGGAAGTACTTAGTAGGGAGAAAACAGTACATATGTCAATTCTTGGTTTCCGGAACATGAAGAGTTTGACGGGGTTATTTGCAACTGTTTGTTGGAAGTCGTCATAAAATTCGCTGGCTTGTTTTGAGAATCTTAACAATTACTGACAACTTTGACAGGATTTAAGCCCGGAAAAATAGATCCTTGCAAATGGTTGATATGTCCAAATAACACCTGTGTGGGGGAGAAGAGGATAAAGTCACGTGGACAACTTTGGTAGTTTGCCATATAAACTCTAGTTGTGACCAGCTAGGGAGGACTTGAAATTATGCTTTAGTCAGAGTGCCAGGGCACGGCAGCGCCTAGTGGAAATAATATCTACCGTGTGTTAATTAGTGACTTAATTTTACACGTGCCTATAATGGCAGATGTAGATATGATTGATAGGACTGCAGTGGTGCCATTTAAGGTATAACCTATTATAATATATTCGTTATAATTACTTTAGGCAGTAGCCTTGTTAAACTATAGTGTGATGATTAGCACTGTTAGTGGAAACTAGCTAGAGTAGGGAAGTGATACTTGACTCTGTTAGCTAGAATAGATTAGTGAAGTGTTGATAAGCTTTACTAGTTGAGAATTGAGTAATGAGGGATAATTGGGATTTCCCGTAGGTGTCCCTTGTGGGAGGGGTTCCACATTCTGTTTGCTGATTTTTTCTTTGTCATAACCTGATTCGATTCTAGGTGGGTAGCTAATCTGCTCTATGACTAAGTCTAGTTAGCTAACGATCATTAGGCAAGGTGATAGGCTTACACTCAGCCGAAAGAATCATGAACTAGTACTATCACCAGGTGTGTTGTTTCTATCCTAGGTTCCCTACCAGATCCAAGGAAGCTCAATAAAGTTTTGGGAAGGAAGAAAATCCCAGTCTGAAGAACACCAGTTCGGCAATCAATAAAGATTGCTTACAGACGTGATTAAAAGCTAGAGGGAGGTTGATTCACCCAACATAGTGAAGATTGCAGTTGCACCATACAGCATTAAACAGTGGTAACGAACCGAGAACCGGTTAAGAGTAACTAGTGTTAGTACAGTAACAATTAACATTAGTAATTAGCACTTGCGGACTGAATGGTTCGATGTGCAACGAGGATGATCTGTCGACTAACACTTAACTTTACTAACTGTGTAAACACTAGAAAAGAACTTGTGCAGTTGGTTAGAGAACATTAGGAACGGACATTGTGTAGAGTGAATCCGGTCCATAAGTAACTGTTCATACCACCGGTGTCTATTTCTCATGTTCATGAAATGGGATTACCAGAGGTCTACAGAAGCAAAGCAGTATCCGGCAGGATGGTTCCGGCAACGGGTGAGACGTACTTGTTCTGACGTAACGTGCTGTGGTCTATCTTTGCTGTGATCAGCGGACTGATCTGATGTCTGAGAGTCAGATTCTCTACACTTTATAGAACACGTCACACATTTTCTTCGCATACACGTCTCATACACGTTACACTTTTATTTTAATAAATTAATCTGTATTAATTTCTAGAAGCAAGAGTTGTTGAGTATGTTGCGTTGGGGAAGTATGAGAAGGGGGCATAGTACGACAGTGTGAGAGTGATAGGGAAAGGTGTCCATAGGCTGATGGAGTGTGTTGGACGGAAGCTGGTGGATTCTCCAGAATATTGAGGGGGAAAAAAAATAATATTATAATGTGGGTGTCGGATCTCCTCACTCCAGGGACGACACTTTAAAGGAGGACACGACAGGAAGTAAATAAAAGCGGCCGGCATGGAATTGACCAAACCATACATCGAGGAACGATACACGAGCTTATTGCGTGAAAATGTGTTTTTTACGCCGTTATGATTTTTTTTTAAATTTACAAGGATCCAGGGTTAACCCAGATTCATAAAATGTGTACTTTAAAATGTCCTGACAGGCTGGTGAGAAGATGCTGACCACACGTTGTCTGTGTATGTGTGTATGTTTGTGTGTATATGTGTGTGTCCAAATGGCACTCTCTATGGGTAGCTGGCAAACGGTAACTGTAAAAACTGGACGTTCACTGCCACGAATTAAAGACAGGGCAAGAAAGAAAAACAAGAATTGCCATTGCGAAGGAACATTTTTGCAAGATGAAAAACATACTGACCAATAAAACGATATCAGTTGAAACGAGAAAAAGAGTGTTGAGGTGCTACACAGAACCTATACTTTTGTATGAATGTGAAGCGTGGACAATGTGCAGTCAAGCTGAAAAACAGCTGATGGCTGTGGAAATTTGATTTCTGAGGAAAATGCAAAGAATACCATGGACAGACAGAAAAACCAATGAACAAGTCCTTTAAGAAACAAATGAAGATCGTAAACTGATTAGAGACATTAGACGTAGACAGTCAAAAATTTTTGGGTATGTTATGAGAAGAAATGAATTGGAGAACTTGGTGACAACTGGCAAGATCGAAGGGAAGAGACCAAGGGGAAGACCGAGAAGTAAATATCTGGATGGCTTGGCCACATGGCGTGGCCGAGACAGAAACACGGAGCTGATCCACGACTCTGGTGATCGAGTGAGATGGCAGAACATGACCGCCCACGCTTACCGGCATGGCACATGATGGATGGATGGATGGAAGAAAGACGTGGAAATGTTAGGAAATTTAAGAGCTGTGCTCTTATCCATTCTGCCACGCGGACCTCAGATTAATCTAATTAATGTGATCAAATTAGTGAATGTCTCCCAACAACTTCTCCGAAAGCAGTAGACAGAAAGAGCGTTCTTCATCGAGGAGTTGTCTTTACGCAGGGGAGGTTCGAATCCTAGCATGCCCGTAGCTTCAATGTGTATATTGCTTCTGAACTTATATCTCTACTTTTCCTCTACTGCTGTTTCTATGAATGAATACGTGTGAATCTATGTCTCATGTAAGTATACGCGTTTTGTGCGTATTCCATGGCGTGAGTTCACGCGGATGCTGGGCATGGCTAAATAAGACACCATTATTTGGTGGGGGGGGGGGGGGGGGGGGGCGGGGGAATTTTCAAAATATAAGGCAACCCTTCTATCCTAGAGTTGGTTATCGAATGAGAACGGGCTCCCCCGATGTGTCTCCACCTTGCCGTGGTGGGGGAGCTTGCGTGTCCCATCGACCCCATGTGCTTGCCGATGGGTGAAAACTACATATCGGACGGCTCGTGGGATAGGGACCAGATTAAGAGAGACACAACCTGCTGCTCTGCAGGTAAGACTGAGGATAGCAGTCAAAATCAGGCAAACGATCCCTAAAATCTCAGTCCGGACATAACCTCTAAGGCTCCCATCCGAGGTGTATGGCTGAACGTCACTAAGCCATAAACTCTCTGAAGTGAGAGCCTGGCCGACACAAACCTACATCAAAATTGTGATGATGTGCTGAGAACGCTACATTCTCGGCGCAGATTCGTTCGATGGCTCTTAGCTGGGGGATATGAGGTATCCCCGGATGAAAGGGCCTGACCGTTACTCGCCCACAGACGCACGGAGGTAAGGTGCTGAGCCGGCAGCACATGTAGCCTACCTCGTGAGCGAGTACAAAAGGTGGAAAAACACCTCGGTCATACGTCTCGCAGACGTCCGATAGTCTGTAACCACACTCATGGAGTGAGTGTAGTCAAAGGTGGAAAATTGTCTCGTTGACACGAAATGGAACGCCTGTCTTGCGAATCCATTACGTGGCAGCCCCAAGCGAAAGCTTGCTGTGTGGAAGCCGAAACAAGAGTCTCGAAACCCGAGGAAGGCTAACCTCATTAAAAAATGCCCGCCGGAAGTCGGAAGTGTCGTCCTACGGGTGGCAAACTAAAAATTGACACTACGCAATTACGTCCGAGTGAAATGTCTCGTCCGAATGTCTCTCGTGCTAGGAACAGCTCTGACTATCTAGTTTCCGAATGCCGCTCTTGTTCGGAACAGCTCTGACTAGGTAGTTTTCCGAATGTCTGTCGTGCCTGGAACAGCTCTGACGGGCGCAACGACAAGCACATGTCCGAAAACTCGCTGAGTGGATACCGTCTGCAAACCTGTCTGGTTTGTGCGGGAATGGCCCGGGGAAAACGAAATGACCAATATATTGAAGTGAGGATTTAAAGCAGCCATGAGCAGGACGTGACGATTTCCCTCGGTGAGCCCAGATCCAGGGCGTTATGTGTCGGCCCTGCAACTATGGAAGCAACCTTGGATGGCGGAAAATGCTATGGACTGTCCCTGCCTTCCTTTGAGGGGTTGTCTTCGACCGTTCAACCTTGGCCAGCATGGTTGCAGATGGCACCACAAAAGTGAGAGTCTCCCAGGAATGCTACCTGGTCAAAAAAGCACGCTAAAGTCGATGTGTTGGCCTACGGGTTTCGGCCCAAGGGCGCATAACAGACACACCGCAATCACATCTGAAAAAACACTCCGGGTGAACGAAAAGAAGAAGAAGAGAAGAATGAGAACGGGAATGAGAATGGGAACGAAACATCCGTTTTTAATACTGTATTAGATTGGTTTGGATTGAGTTACATTAACTTCTTTAGTAACTGTGGATAACATTACCTTTCATATTAATATCATTCTTCTTCTGCGTTCATCCGAAGAGTTGTTTTCGGGACGTGATTGCGTTGTGCCTGTTTATAGCAGAGCTGCGTTCGTGCGTCGTTAAGCCGACACATCCGACTTCTGCGGGCATTTGTTGACCGGGTAAATCTTCCCGGGGGAAATTAATATTCGAAATGCTACTGATTCGGTCACAGGATTATTCACGTGAGGCGGGGATGGCCCCTAATTATAATTTCTCTCCTGGGGTTGAAGGGGATAGAGGTAATGGGAAAATAGATAGAGATACCTGGAGTTTAGAGGAAAACATACACAGTGTAAGCAAAACTTTACATTCCCAAGTCAGCATGGTCGAATTGGTAAGAACACGTGTTCTTAAACACCCGGTGTGCTGATGCCGAGGTAAGCGATTCAACCTCTACACCGGACAGCTGGACTAAAATGGCCTGTCACCCGGGAAGGTTAACCCGGTCAACAAATGCCCGCAGAAGTCGGATGTGTCGGCCTAACGGCGCAAGAACGCAGCTCTGCTGTAAACAGGCACAACGCAATCACATCCGGAAAAAAACTCCGGATGAACGAAGAAGAAGAAATGGCCTGTCATCCTTGACTTTGGGACGTCAATTACAAGTACCTCTGAAGTCGGAGTGGGTTCGCCTGATGGCGAAGGACACTGTTAATAGGAAAAGCTAATCCACACGCAAAATTCAGTCCATCACTACTATAAATAATGTGTATGGACTACGCTTGAGCTCAAAGCCAGCGAGCGTAAAAATAAAATAAATTCAGGCTGAATGAAGGTAAATGGAGATACGTTGGATTCCCGATGTGGCCGATATAGCTTTCAATTTTCTGTTTGGTGTGTCCACTTTCCTCAGCTAATTTCTATGGGTGCTGACGAATACTTGCTATTTTATTTCTCTTTTTATTTATTCCAATGTTCTCAATGTTTACCAGCAACTGATGTTATTCATTCTGTTTAGAGAATAACCCCGAAAGATCCGACAATTTCGAGAAACCTCTTTGAATGTCATAAACCAGGGCGTATCGCTTAACTAAAAATATTACCCAATCAGCTTGTTCCAAATAGTAAACTATGTTTTGGTGTAGCCGAAAATAGAACTCCAGAACTTGCTAGAGGGTTCCCGTGTCTTCTGGGTTGTTGTGGAGTGTTAATGGTTGTTCTGGGCACTCTGTGGGAGATGGTATAAATACGCGAGGCATGCAGTGGTTCAACAGAAAGATTCAACACGAATAAACTTACTGAACAAGCAATTGGAAGCGGAATCTACTGCTAACTTGTTTACGAACAGTACATTTTCGATAAGATCGACACAAGCGTTACATCTGCCAACGAACTGCATAATTTGTTTATACACAACTACGTTACTTTCTTTGTTCTCGAGGAAACGCTAGAGTTTTGAGGTAAGTCAAACTGTTGTGATAACATTTATTTAATTGTATTTCCATATTTATAATTATTATAAATTACAAGCAGTTTATTCTAGAATTACTAACCTGGTTTATAAAGCACCTGCTAAATTCGGATGTGTTGGCCTAAGAGTTTTTGCCAAAGGGTGCATAATGAGTCGGACCGCAATTACGTCTGGGAAAAAAACAAAACTCAAAACACTCCGGATGAATGAAGAAGAAGAAGAAGAAGAAAAAGAAGAATTGCTAATATCTAACAATTACAAACATTCATCACATTCTGTGTAGAGTAGAATTATCTATAATATTATGACAGAATCGCTGATGTGAAGCTTAACGAAGAGAAATTAACAAATCACAGCCAATCAAGAGGAGAGGAAACGATGATGGTGCCTGAAGAAGCACATTGCAACAATCTATCAATAGGATAACTAGACAGTCTTCCTTTCAAAGAGACCTGAACACCAATGGTGAAGAGAATTAGAGACGGAAGGATCATCTGGAGAGGAGTTGGATGTAGCTGAAAGAGAAGTCAGTTATTTGAGTGAGGGCCTATGTTACACTGGGGGGATAAGGCAGAAAAGGACTGTTATACTGGTACATCCTGGGGCAGAGAGGGGCAGACAGCAAAACTGTTATATGCTGGTACAGTCTGGGCCAGAGAGGGAACGGGGTATGCTAGACCAGTGCTGAAACTTTACATCCGCAAAGATGCATACCAGGAGGTCACCAGACGACTCGGCCCATATAGCCAGGTTGGTTCTAGGCTTAAATGGGTCATGTGTTCTCCAATCCAGCGCCCAAGTGTGTGCCCAGGCAACTTAAGTAACATAAAATTATTGTCCACTTTTAACTGTATTAACCAGTACATGTTTTGTTGCTCCATTTACATTTGATTTCTGCTATTACAGTTTGAAAGTATTTCTTTTTCAATCTTCCAGTATTTTTCTCATGCATGGGTCCTCTGGAGAGCATCGCTCTCACAGCAATCCCCCAACAAGACTCTTTATCTTTTACCAGTTTCCCTGCCTCGAGTATGTTTAAACCCCGTCTTTCTACGTCAGAGGTGCAATATTTTTGCTTTTCGGCTGACTTCTGACTTCTTTCCAGCATTTGCCAACTGGGTTAGTGTTCAAGTGAAAGTATTTCCCCGACTCTGTTAATGACTTCTCTTGTTTTTCAAATGCTTGATTTTGATTATATCCACTCTTGTATTTCTACTACGGCTGGTTGCTGTCCATTATTTTCTTGCAAGCAGTTTCCAACAGCATTTTCTAAATCTTTGACTTTCATGTGACCCTAGCAATACTTAATTCTTAACTATTTCCACTTGTTTTCTCTGTAGTTTATTTCGATTATAACATTTTAGAATTGTGCATCCTTTTATGGCAATATTTTTACATGATTGTTTATTCATTTTATTTTTCAGATGGCCAAAGCAAACAAATCGCCTGCAATTGGTATTGACCTTGGCACGACCTACTCCTGTGTGGGTGTGTTCCAACATGGCAAGGTGGAGATCATCGCCAATGACCAGGGCAACAGAACAACTCCCAGCTACGTGGCCTTCACCGACACGGAGCGTTTGGTTGGGGATGCCGCCAAGAACCAGGCAGCCTTGAACCCAAGCAATACCATCTTTGACGCCAAGCGGTTGATCGGACGCAAGTTCACGGACAAAACAGTTCAGAGTGACATGAAACACTGGCCGTTCACAGTGCTGGATGTTGGAGGGAAACCAAAGATCCAAGCCGAGTACAAAGGGGAGCGGAAGGTGTTTTCTCCTGAGGAAATCAGCTCCATGGTGCTGGTGAAGATGAAAGAGACAGCTGAGGCATTCCTAGGACAGAAAGTCACAGATGCTGTAATCACAGTGCCCGCTTATTTCAACGACTCCCAGAGACAAGCCACCAAAGATGCTGGGGCTATAGCCGGACTGAACGTGCTGCGAATCATCAATGAACCAACCGCAGCAGCTCTTGCTTATGGACTTGATAAAGGACAGAAGGGGGAGAAGAATGTGCTCATCTTTGACTTGGGCGGTGGCACTTTTGATGTCAGCGTACTAACAATTGATGAAGGTTCGCTGTTTGAAGTCAAATCTACAGCCGGTGACACCCATCTTGGAGGTGAAGACTTTGATAACCGCCTGGTCAACCACCTGGTTCAAGAATTCAAGAGAAAACACAACAAAGATCTGAACACTAACCCCAGAGCTATCCGACGTCTGCGCACAGCCTGTGAGAGAGCTAAGAGAACTTTGTCCAGCAGCACTGAAGCTTCCGTAGAGATTGACTCGCTGTACGAGGGCATTGACTTCTATACCAAGGTGACCAGAGCACGGTTTGAGGAACTTTGTGGTGACCTGTTTAGATCTACACTCGAACCAGTTGAGTCGGCATTAAGAGACGCAAAACTAGATAAAAGTAAAATCTGTGAAGTTGTCTTGGTTGGTGGTTCGACTCGTATTCCTAAGATTCAGAAACTTCTTTGTGATTTCTTCAATGGCAAGGAACTGAACAAGTCCATCAACCCAGACGAAGCTGTGGCATACGGTGCTGCAGTCCAGGCTGCTATTCTGACAGGGGACACAAGCGAGACAATCAAAGATGTTCTGCTGGTGGATGTAGCTCCCTTATCTCTGGGCATTGAGACAGCCGGGGGAGTTATGACACCTCTAGTCAAGCGTGGCACCACCATCCCCACCAAAACATCTCAGGTGTTCACCACATACTCAGACAACCAACCCGGGGTTGACATTCAGGTCTACGAAGGTGAACGCACCATGACAAAAGACAACAACCTCCTGGGACAGTTCCACTTAACTGGCATTCCACCAGCACCACGAGGCGTGCCACAGATTGAGGTCACTTTTGACATTGATGCCAATGGAATCCTAAACGTAACCGCCATGGACAAAAGTACAGGAAAGTCCAACAATATTACAATTAAGAACGATAAAGGTCGCCTCAGCCAGGCAGAAATCGACAGAATGCTGGCGGAGGCGGAGAAGTACAAAGAAGACGATGAGAAACAAAGGGAACGTGTAACAGCCAGAAACCAGTTGGAGAACTACGTCTTCAGCGTGAAACAGGCCGTAGACGCGGCAGGAGACAAATTATCATCCTCCGACAAAGACACGGTCCTCAATGCCTGTAATGACACTCTAAAATGGTTAGACAATAACTCCCTGGCTGATAAGGAGGAGTTTGAAGACCGGTTGAAAGAGATCCAGTTGACCAGTTCATCTGTGATGGCCAAACTTCACTCCCAGGGACAGAATGGACCTTCATCTGGCAACTTTGGACATCAGGGTGCAGGATCCCAAGGTCCCACTGTTGAGGAAGTTGATTAGACATAATTTCTGGTTGCACATTACCATATTAAATAACTATGTCTGCAAATGTCGATATTTAATGACGACAACTTCAGTTACATGAAGAAATTATATGGCAATTTTTTGTTACACATTCATATTTCAATGGCTGTGATATTACAAGTATTATTAACTATAACGGGTATTATACAGTACTTATTACTGCATTATTTTATGTTAAAAATGTTATTTTTTACTCAGGTTTATATGAATGGTAAAATGTATTATGATGTATTTGTGAATGGTAAAAGTGTACTGTCAATGTATTTATATGTGGTACAAATGTATTATGTATGATGTATTTATGAGTAATTTATGAGAAGATCGAATGTTGCCTGTGAACAAAAATTATGTCCTTGATCATGTTGTATTTTTCTATGATTGTTTGTTGTGAGTTATTATGAGAGAAATAAAACTTGAACAACACCTTCTTACAAAATGGTTCTTTTTTTCCGTGTGTGTGTGTTAAAGGCAATTTTTGTGTTTGTGCAGTTTATAATTGTTACCTAACCTATTTATTTAAACTCAATACATTAATTTTGCAGTTATATATACATGGATCAGTAGGTGTGCGTGTTACTGCAAGATACAAAGAATAAAATTGACAGAGAAGATTAAAGTAAACAATCTGTCAAGCATTGGACATAATATACAACTATTGAACAACATATGATATGCGGAAATAATCTCGCCGGTCTCCGTGGCTAAGGGCTTGTGAACGCGGTTTGTGAGCTCGTATACCCGGGTTCGAAACACAGTGGTGAGGTCGTTCAGAAAGCAATGGCAAACTGCTGAACGTAAACATTTGCCCAGAAATCACGAACAGTGAAAATGCTGGGGACATGCAAGTAAATTTATTTATTTTATATCTATATTCCCATGGACTGTTATTTTCTCTATGGTTTGCAGGGCCGGCCTTTTCTTTTGGTTCCATTTGGTCTGTACATTTATTGCTTATTCTGGTATACTGTCAGCTGGATCAGAGTTTCTATATCCGAAATTAACGGACGATAGGAACCGGGGAAGATATTAGATAAAAACTACATCAGGAAATGGCTCTGGCTGAATGGATAAGTGCGTTCGTTCTTAAACATCCTGTGTGCTGATAGCGAGGTAGCAGGTTTAATCCATCCACCGGTCAGCTAGCTTAAAATGTGAACGTCTCGTCCTTGACTTGGGGATGTACAAGTAACTCTGCAGTCAAAGTGGGTTCGCCTGCTGGCGAGGGATGCTGGCGAGGGATGCTGGCGAGGGATGCTAGCGAGGGATGCTGGCGAGGGATGCTGGTGAGGGATGCTGGCGAGGGATGCTGGTGAGGGATGCTGGTGAGGGATGCTGGTGAGGGATGCTGGCGAGGGATGCTGGCGAGGGATGCTGGTGAGGGATGCTGGTGACAGGGAAAGTTAATCTCAGTTAAAATTAGTCCAGTGGACTAGAAGTATTAGCACAAGTAATCACTATGCTTGAGTCCAAAGTCAGCAAGGGCAAAAGAACAACTAACAACTACCACACCACACAAGTACCACACCACACAAGTACCACACCACACAAGCACCGCACCACACAAGCACTGCACACCACAAGTATCACACCACACAAGTACAACACCACACAAGCACTGCACAACACAAGTATCACACCACACAAGTACCACACCACACAAGCACTGCACAACACAAGTATCACACCACACAAGTACCACACCACACAAGCACTGCACAACACAAGTACCACACCACACAAGCACTGCACAACACAAGTATCACACCACACAAGTACTGCACCACATAAGCACTGCACCACACAAGTACCACACCACACTAGCACCGCACCACACAAGCACTGCACACCACAAGTATCACATCACACAAGCACTGCACCACACTAGTATCACAACACACAAGTATCACACCACACAAGCGCACAGACTGGTGCACAGGGTAGCGCTGACTGAGTTGAACACAATAGATGAAATATAAACAACGATGGAAGAATGTCATCAGATAACTGACGACCGCATGGAAAGCATTTTAATGCAACTCGCGAGCAGGGATCCCAGTACGTCAGGGGGCTGCGTGGTCTCGAGGTATGGTGTCCGCCTTGAGTGCTGGAGGTCCCGGGTTCAAGCCCCGGTGAGGACCGGGATTTTTTCACGTGGACTTCTATTTAAAAAATTTCCCCTGGTCTCTGGGTAGTGAGATCGGACGCCCGTGTGTATTGTTGCGCACGTAAAAAAATCCCTTGTCAGTTGGAAATCGAAAAAGAGTAGCCTAACGGCGCTTCCCGGGCAAAATGTCGAGTTAAAAATCTACTCAAAGTATTTCAGGATCCTCGCCGTTGCTACGGACTTCGTGCACTGAGTTGAGTTTCTCCAAACTCAGGTTTGAGTTAGGAGGAGAACGGAGGACTTATGGGTTACACCCGTGTGCCGTGATGTTGATCCATTTACTAAACTAAACTAAACTGATCCCAGCAGCAACACAAAAGTATAATTGTTATCTAATGGGTGGGTTGTCAAACATGTAAAAGCAACATACCCAGTAGTCTTTTAACCTACTTTATTTTTTCATTTTTCAACTTCCCAAAACTACATATTCCGTGCATAGGCTGTATTCTATATTAAAGTCATTATCTAAGCAGGTTTGGTGGCTGATTTGAAACCCAAATTAATCAGAAAGAAGTATATTCTCTAGTTGGCGTCTGTGAAAGAAATTGGGACCTAACCACGTAATACCACACAGACAGTAATGGAATTACAACGAATACGTAACGACAGGTGATGGTAGAAGTGAAACAGAGCTCAAAGAGGAATGGGCAGTGGTTCTCAACCGGTGGGGAATTCCCCCCTAAGGGGGGAATAAGATTATTTCAAGATCGCGTTAATACAAGAACTGATTACTTGATATTGTTTTTCGCTCCATACTTTACGGTTCTGTACTTCTCGCCCTTCTGACATTCGTTTTATAACGTTACTAGCTGACCCGGCCCGGCTTCGCCCAGTCCTTGGTGGGGAGCATCTCATTTAATTCATATAAGTAGTCATATCTTCTTCTTCTTTTCGTTCATCCGGAGTGTTTTTTCAGATGTGATTGCGGTGTGTCTGTTATGCGCCCTTGGGCCGAAACCCGTAGGCCAACACATCGACTTTAGCGTGCTTTTTTGACCAGGTAGCATTCCTGGGAGACTCTCACTTTTGTGGTGCCATCTGCAACCATGCTGGCCAAGGTTGAACGGTCGAAGACAACGGTCATCCCTCAAAGGAAGGCAGGGACAGTCCATAGCATTTTCCGCCATCCAAGGTTGCTTCCATAGTTGCAGGGCCGACACATAACGCCCTGGATCTGGGCTCACCGAGGGAGATCGTCACGTCCTGCTCATGGCTGCTTTAAATCCTCACTTCAATATATTGGTCATTTCGTTTCCCCGGGTCATTCCCGCACAAACCAGACAGGTTTGCAGACGGCATCCACTCAGCGAGTTTTCGGACATGTGCTTGTCGTTGCGCCCATCAGAGCTTTTCCAGGCACAACAGACATTCGGAAAACTACCCAGTCAGAGCTGTTCCGAACAAGAGCGGCATTCGGAAACTAGGTAGTCAGAGCTGTTCCTAGCACGAGAGACATTCGGACGAGACATTTCACTCGGACGTAATTGCGTAGTGTCAATTTTTAGTTTGCCACCCGTAGGACGACACTTCCGGCTTCAGCGGGCATTTTTTAATGAGGTTAGCCTTCCTCTGGTTTCGAGGCACGTTGGACTGTTGTGATGTCGCTAACATCTCAGCTGGTCAAGACAGAACGATGAACGACATCGTGGTCGGCCCTCAAGGGAAGGCAGGGGCAGACCATGAGCATTCCCTCGCTATCCAAGGCGGCTTCCATAATTGCAGAGCCGGCACATATTGCTCTGTGACTGGGCTCACCCGAGGAGTTGCCCCGTCCTGCTCATGGCTGCTTTAGTTCCTCACTTCCATGTGTTGGGCAACTCGTTTGCCACTGATCGCTCAAGCACACACCAGGGACGGTCAGACTGCAAGCGACACCCACTCGGTAAGCTTTTGCTTTTGACTTCGGACCACGCAATAGGTTCGCTCGCCGTGCGTTCCATTTTTGCGTCATTGAGACGTTCTTCCACTTTTGTCTACACTCTATGAGTTAGATACAGTTTTCGCAGCCACTTTCTTCGACTGGGGCACTTTGACTTTTTGTACTCGCTCACGAGGTAGGCTACTTGTGCTGCCGGCTCAGCACCTTACCTTCGTGCAGCGGTGAACGAGAAACGGCCTGGCCCTCTCATACGGGAATCTCTCATATCCCCCAGCTGAGAGTCTTCGAACTTCTATCAGACCAGAGCATGTAGCTTGCTCAGTATCACGCCTTTTTTCGAAAGGTGGCTATCGGCCTGGCTCTCAGGTCCGAGGGTTTGTGGCTTAGAGGCGTTCAGCCACAGCCCTCGACAGGGAGCCTTTAGTGTTTTGTCCGGACCAAGAACTTCTGCCTTCGTGCGCCTGATTTAAATTTTAGACTGCTATCCTCAGTCTCACCTGCAGAGCAGCAGGTTGTGTCTCTCTTAGTCTGGTCCCTATCCCATATGCTGTCCGATATGTAGTTTTTCGCCGATCGGCAAGCACATGGGGTTGATGGGACACGCAAGCTCCCCCACCACGGCAAGGTGGAGACACATCGGGGGAGAAGTTCTCGTTTGAATATTTGCTACTACCACCAAGATCTGCACCCGGGGCGGCTCCACCCAGGATCACTCCCCAGGCTTCCACGCTCACCCCGACGGCCCTCCTACTCGTCTCAGCCTTGTCCTTACGAGTGACCGATTGCCGAGACGGCCTGGTTTAGGTCATAAGCAAACGTGCCATCCATTTTCAGGGCTGGTTGATTCGGCAGGTGAGTTGTTACACACTCCTTAGCGGGTTCCGACTTCCATGGCCACCGTCCAGTAGTCATATAAGTTCCCGTTCCCGTTACCGACTGTCTGTCTGTCTGTCTGTCTGTCTGTCTATCTGTCTGTCTGTCTGTCTGTCTGGCTGTCTGTCTGACCCGGCCCGGCATCGCCCAGTCCCTGATGGGGAGCATCTCATTTAATTCATATGAGTAGTCATATAAGTTCCCGTTCCCGACTGTCTGTCTGTCTATCTGTCTGTCTGTCTGTCTGTCTGTCTGTCTGTCTGTCTGTCTGTCTGTCTGTCTGTCTGTCTGTCTGTCTGTCTGTCTGTCTGTCTGTCTGTCTGTCTAATCATTTATTGGTTGCAGTTAGAACAACCTTAGATAAACGAAGACCAACTTACAAAAAGCATTAGAAAGAGCACTTGAAAGATCTTTACATCTTCCCCAACAATTAACTTGGGTAAATGGAGCAGCGGCAGCAGCAGCAGAAGAAGAAGAAAAAGGAGGAGTAGGAGCTGGGAGGAGGAAGAGGGAGGAGGAGGGAGGAGGAGGAGAAAGAGAGAAGAGGAGGATGGAGGAGGGAGAGGGAGGAGGGGGAGGAGAAGAGGAAGAGGGTAGGAGGTGGAGGAGGGGAGAGGAGGAGGAGGAGGAATATAACGCATATGCCTGTAGATTTAATAATGGCTGAAGTTGTTCCATGTCTTCTTAGAGTTGGCGACAGTGTAAAGAAATATAAAATCTTCAAACTTGATAGAGATAAGGTAACTATTATTTATTTATTCTTTAAGCAAAAAAAGATGAGTTACAATGTTATGCATTATGCATTATTTTTATGAAAACTTTGAAAATGCCTTAAAGATTGTATCATTACTTATTATAACTCATATGCCGGTACATAACTAGGACAAAGAGTTTATAAATCTTTGAAAACGATGCCACAATATGACTATAAGTTATACAGAAAAGTTATGCCCCTTGAAATAACTTTTACAGAGTTAAGTCCCCTGAGATATATGAAATTATAATGAAAAATGAAATAATATTGGGTAAGCAGCCGATTTCACACTAAAAAAATATGACAGTGGGCTGCGCTGGAATGAAAGGAAGACGTGTAGAAAATTTCATCTCAATCGGATGGGCCGTTCGCGAGCGCATAAAGGACATAGGGACATACAGACAGACAGACGGAGATCGCCTTTTATATATAAGAAGTTGACCCTCAAATCACGTTTTATGTAGACATCTAGACTTGTTCTTCTATTATGTGTTATTAAAGTTAGCTACCAATTTTACGTATACTATGTAGCTGCGGGGAATTTATAGGGAGGAAATACGTAAGGAGGGGGGGGGGGGATGACACACTGAACATATGGTGAAGGGGTGCATGGGCCAAAAAAGGTCGAGAACCACTGATCTAGAGAGATTAACAACGCATTAACAATGAGAATTGTCAAATGTTATGTACTTGTATGTTCAACACTATTTTATGTCGCAGAAGCCTGGGTAATGAACAAGCAACTAGAAAGTCGAATAGCGGTCCTGGAGTTGTGGATATATACACACACGAATATTTCATATTTTATGGAAACAAAAACAATCAAATGCAGAGGTTCGAGAAAAACCGGGAATGAAAAGAGACTTGACGAAAGAAATAAAAGAAGAGGCAAAGCAAATATTTCGGTCACGTTAAAAGACATGACACTCTCATGAAAAAAACATACTGGAAGGTAAGCTTTAAGGCAAGCGAGCAAGAGGTAAACAACGATATAAGTTGGAAGATAACATCAAGAGATGGACGAACAGCAGCCTGACAGAATGTACAATCAATATGAGAGACAGTTGGAGATAACCGTCATTGTAACGACGGTTATCTGATTGATTGATAATATTCTGGGGTGCATGTCCTTTTCCATGTTTCCTAGCCTAGTCATCTATCTCCTCACCCTCACATCTATACGTGCTTATAAGGTCTAGTATTTCTGACCTTCTCGGAGAAGAAGGGCGGGGAAACAGAAGGTCCTTTGTGCACATAAAAAAAAAACCCACGGCAATTGGAAATCGCAAAGAGTAGGCCAGAAGTAGGCCTTCGCAAAATGGCTAGGAAGGAAACCCTAAACTCGGGAAGATAGAGCCTGTAACCTTGGTTGGATTATATCTAAAGGAAGTCAGTCTGACCCTGACACAAATGCAAGCCTAGGTCAAACGCTCTGACCTCTGACCTCTGAGGAGAGATAGGCGCGAGGCACTACTCTCGAAAGTGGAAAGAAGATAAAGAAAATAGAAGTTAAAAGTAACACGACCAAAAAAAAAAGTGTTCTCTTTTAACTTAAGTGCCTCATGAGCTTCCCTGTGTTTTCGATATCCTGATTTATCACGATAGAAAACAAACCGCAAGGTACTATATTGGCAGTAAATGACAGACAGAAAACAAATTTCAGATGCTGATGCGCACTTACAGCGGGAACAGAAAGAAGTAGTAAGTAAATAACCGTTTTATACGCCTCGAGATATATTGCTCTAGTCCCATATTTGTTTAGACCACTCGGCACTCGACTGGGGGGAGGGGGGGGGGGGGGGTAGTCAGTAACAAGCCGGACGTTTTTATTTCCCCGGACATTTCCTGGTAGACAGTTTAGATTACCCGGATTACCTCGGTCGTGTTTCGACCACACGGCCACAGGTCAGGAGACAAGCATGCTAGCCACTGCGTTATGACGACTCCCGACAGAAGTGGGGCTGTGTACGAAATCTGTACACATTCCACTGTTCACAGACCCACTGTATACATTCCTCTCAATAAATCAATCATGTGCCATGCCGGAAAGCGTGGGCGGTCATGACTCACCATGTCACTCGATCACCAGAGTCGTCGATCAGCTCAGTGTTCCTGTCTCGACCATGCCATGTGGCCAAGCCATCCAGGTATTTACTTCTAAGTCTTCCCCCTGGTCTGTTCCCTTCGATCTTGCCAGTTGTTATTAAGTTCTCCAATCCATTTCTTCTCATAACATGTCCAAAATATTTTTTTTGGCTGTCTACGTCTAATTTCTCTAATCAATTTCTCCTAGGACTTGCCAAAGAGTGACCACAATTGTTAATACAGGGGATATAACCGTTATATATTCAATTATATATTTCTTGTCGCTTATCTCCCTTGAAATGTAATTTCGAGATGCGGCGTCATGACAGTCAATTACATCACAAGTCGGAGTGGGTTCGCCTGATGGCGAGGGGCACTGACAACATTCATTCATTCATTCATTCATTCATTCATTCATTCATTAGCATGTCCTTTAAAGAACCTAGCTCCCATAACAACCTTCCGGAAAACCTCTCGGTCATAAGCAAGATGTCCCGCGTCCGATACACCCATCTGGAGATCATCCGCCACATCCTGCACCCATCTTCTCTTTGGCCTTCCACTTCATCTCTTCCAGGGCATATACCCCTCCATTATTGTTCTCTCTAAACTTTCGTGACGTTTCAAGTGACCAAAATATCTCAACTTTCTTTGTTTTATCGTCTTATTTAATATTCAGTTCTTGTATGGATTCATTTGTTCCTTTCTGTATCCAAAACTAGTCCAGGCAAAAGCACCAAAATCTTCCTTCACAATTCTCCCCCCAGCCTGAGCCGTAAACGCCCTTGAACGCCACACACGTCGATCAACCGAACGATCTGTGTAAACGACAGCATCACCTTCTAAAGAGTTCAAGAAAATTCAACAGCAGCCGAATTTTTTTGTCTGCATTTTCTGTTTAGTTGGATGCAAACTGAAAAGGACGCACAGAACTCGTTTGGCACTCGTACCCACTCCTTCAGGTTCTAAGTCCTCAAGTGAACACACCTGATGAGGATTGTCTTCTGCTTGACGTATCCACGACCTTCCTCTTTTTAACATGCTGCCCTTTACCTTCTTAATTTCACTACGCAGTAGTCTGACTATGGAAGTCATGGACACGAATAAAGCAATAACATGGCTCGAGATACATACCTTCACTCTGACATGTTTCCTTAGTGACTCAATGAGTATGCTCAGGAAGATACAGATGGGTTGGGTTCGAAGATAAGGGTTGGTGTCTCTGGGGCGGTCACGGCTGGAAAAGATTAGTTTCATTTTCGTGCCAAGGCATGCGGGTGTACGATAAAACGAGCAGGCTGACAGCTTTTCAGGTAAGGCTACTGTGGAGGCTTAAAAAAAAAAAGGAGGGCGTGGAGGGTGGACGAGCCAGGACCAGGCTGAGATTCTGAATGCTCTACGATAAGTAAGTTGTTTGCGAAAACCAAGTGATGACAGTGAATCTACAACCATCGTCAGATTGCGAAAAAAGCAAGTTAAAAGAGGTGTGACCAGACAAGAACACTACGCAGGAAGCCAAATAAGATTAATAAACCAACACAGAACTCGTGTCCTGAGCCGCTACACGCTGCGGGATTTGCTGAGGAGGGGATCCGAACACTTATGGACTGAATGGTTCTATGTGCAATGAGGATGATCTCTCGAATAACTAACTAACTAACTAACTAACTAACTAACTAACTAACTAGCTAACTAACTAGCTAACTAACTGTATCCAAGATATTCTTAGGACGCGTCTATAACATTTATATTCAAAGGAATTTATGCGCTGTTCAGCTTGTTAAGTAAGTAACTAGCTAACTAACTGTATCCAAGATATTCTTAGGACGCGTCTATAACATTTATATTCAAAGGAATTTATGCGCTGTTCAGCTTGTTAAGTAAGTGTCCATGTCTCACAGGCGTATGTTGCAATGGGAAAGATGCATGCTCTTAAAAATCTTATATTTGCAGTTCTATCTGTCCCCTTATATACAGTTAGTGCTCGACTTACGACCATGATCGGTTCCGACAGACCGGTCGTAACACGATTTGGTCGTAAGTTGAGTACGCTATGTGTACAGTAATGTGAAGTGATGTTATAAAAATATTTAAGTTAAATTATATCATTAATTTCTTTTATTATTGTTATAAATCATAATTTTCGATGTTCATTTTGTGCCATTTGTATCATCTCTACACCATTTTGTTTCTTATTTTTACATCGTCAGGTTTAAGAAAAACACTGCATTAACTGTACATGTACAACTGGTTTAATATTTGCAAAACATACAAAATACAGGTGTGGAAAATACTATAGGAAACATTTTCCCAATCGCAAAACACATCAAATTGTCATTAACATCAAAATATATAAACATGTACGAAACATTTTATTGGCCACTGGTGCTTGGCTGCAGATCATTAATGTCGTCATCTAAGGCAGCAGTTGGGGGTACCGGAGTTGGTTTTTTCATAAACATGGTGAGCTTTGTCTGAATTGTATGTTTCTTTTTTTCATCATAAATTTCACGATACGGACGAAACACATTGTGCGCCATCCGTTCAATCCTTGCAAATCGTTCGATGTTTGGGTCCATTGCTTCGAAATGTATAAGAAGTTTATTCAGTAAAGATAAACCTTCTGATAATCCCTTAGTGGTGAACTTTCTTTCTGGCTCATCCTCTTCTTTCTTGGCTTCTCTTCTTTCTTCTTCCGCCACTCTTTCTTCTTCCAGTTCGATTAACTCTTCATTTGTAAGTTCTCCGGATTCTTTGTCTAGCAACTCTTCGACATCTTCAATTTCACACTCCAAAGAAAGGTCTTTGGCGAGTTTTACTATTTTTTCCCGAATCGTTTCAAGTTCAGGTTCACTGTCAAATCCATTAAAATCATTAACATAGCGCTTAACACAATTTTTCCAGATGCCATTCATGCACTTTGTCGTCACAGCCTCCCAGGCGGTAGTGATATTCTTGGTACACATTAAAATGTTGTAGTGTTTCCAAAAATCTCGCAATGTTAGTTCTGTGTCAGCATCTATTGCGGATATTGCTTGAACGAGGTAGGTTCGGAGATAGTTGGCCTTTACGGTCGCAATCAAACCTTGGTTCATAGGCTGGATGAGTGGAGTCGGAAGAAAAACAAATTTTACACCTGGATAGAGATCGCCTAGATGTGGTGGGTGTCCAGGCGCGTTATCGAGTAGCAATAAAATCTTGAAAGGAATATCTTTCTCCAAACAATATTCTCGAACTTGAGGAATAAAACAGTTCATAAACCAGTCTTCAAACAATCCTTGCGTCATCCATGCTTTACGTTGAGAACGAATGGGGAAGTCAATGGACCTAGGGTCATTGAGTGTGACCGTGTTATTTCTTAGAAATTAATGACGCCGGCTAGCAGCATAGCATGATCATAGCATCATGCCTCCCTTTCCTTAGTTAACGACCGCCGATGAATGCAGACAACGCCGTTCGACTGATAATTGAGGCAGTAATAAATCTGAAGTCTAATATGGCTAGTGATTGTGGTCGTAAAGTCGAATGGTCGTAAGTTGCATAGGTCGTAAGCCGATCAATAACTGTACTTTATTGAGTTCTTTTAGTTTCTGAAGAGCAATAGATATTCGTATTTTAAGTTATTTCATTCTGTCACCATTGTTGGTAATTAATTATCCAAGATATTCGAAATGCTCCACCACATAACATTTTTCCTCATTAACATATATTTCTTTCCCCATTCTGGTAACAGGGAACGCTAATCCACATGCAAAAACCAGTCCAGTAGGGGCAAATACGAGAAGCAGAAGGGCATGTATGGACTACGCTTGAGTTCAAGATCAATCTCAGGATAATTTTTTACGTTCACGTGCTTTGAACTCAAGCGTAATCCATACACATGCTGCTACTTCTAGTAGTTGCCCTTACTGGCAATGCACTGGACTGATGACTGCGTGTGGATTAGATTTCCCTGTTACCAGTGCCCCTCGCCATCAGGTGAACCCACTCCGACTTCAGAGGTATTTATAATTTAAGATGTCAAGTCAAGGACGAGAAGTCAATATTTTAGCCCAACTGACAGGTGTAGGGGTTGAACCCGCTAGTTCGGCTTCAGCACACAGGAAGTTTAAGAACGAGAGCTCTTATCCATTCTGTCACTCTGATCTCCGGTTGGTTGTTGAGTTTGAGAGTTAGGTCCGGTGATTCCGGGAAGTTTGAGCCTTAGGGTCGATGATTCTGGAAAGTTTTAGCGTTAGGTCCGGAGATTCCGGAGAGTTTGAGTTTTAGGTGCGGTGATTCCGGGAAGTTTGAGCTTTAGGTCCGGTGATTCCAGGAAGTTAGAGCATTAGGCCTGGTTGATTCTGGGAAGTTTGAGCATTAGGTCCGGTGATTCCGAGAAGTTTGAGCGTTAGGTCTGGTTGATTCTGAGAAGTTTGAGCATTAGCTCCGGTGATTACGGGATGTTTGAGCGTTAGGTCTGGTGATTCTAGGAAGTTTGAGCATTAGGTCCGGTGATTCCGGGAAGTTTGAGCGTTAGGTCTGGTGATTCCGGGAAGGGAAGGCGTGGCTGAGAAGTTACAGTGTCAGCCCTGGGCTGTGAGTTCTGTGAGGTAGTGAGTTCTATCCCT
Organism: Cepaea nemoralis; assembly: GCA_014155875.1. NCBI lineage: Eukaryota > Metazoa > Mollusca > Gastropoda > Stylommatophora > Helicidae > Cepaea > Cepaea nemoralis. The sequence goes on along the minus strand of JACEFZ010001966.1, from coordinate 24,998 downwards.
GTATATGGCCGGGAGTTTGTCCAAGAACCTCACACCACACGTCCCCCTGACCCCTCGGGCAGTGAGATCGGACACTAGCTCTCTCTGATAAAGGCAAACACCGGGAAGTCCCATGTGCATGTTCTGCAGGTTAAAAATTCCACAGCAGTTGGAAATCACACAGAGTAGGCCGTATGGCCGCTTCTCTGACAAATTTATTTGGAAAAATTAATCTACCCAAGGAAGAATTTGATGAGTTTTCGGAGTCATTCCTGTTTTGTCTTCTCTCTCTCTCTCTCTCTCTCTCTCTCTCTCTCTCTCTCTCTCTCTCTCTCTCTCTCTCTCTCTCTCTCTCTCTCTCTCTCTCTCTCTTACCTCCTCCTCCTCCTCCTTCTTCTTCTTCTTCTTCTTCTTCTTCTTCTTCTTCTTCTTCTTCTTCTTCTTCTTCTTCTTCTTCTTCTTCTTCTTCTATTTGTTATTTATGTATACAAGTTATCACCCTGATATCCCGGGTCATATATGTGGTAGTTATGTATGCAAGTTATCTCCCTGATGATATCCTAGATTGTTGCTGTGTTAGTTATGCATACAATTTGTCTTGAAGATGTGGCCTTTGTGTTGTTCCCGTGTTGGGTATGTATGAAAGTTATCTTCAATATGAGTCGGTTCTGTGTTTATTAGATATAAAATGAAAAACAAGGCACAGCAAGTGTCATCTTGACATTTATAGAAATAACGGATTTTTCAGTGACAAACCTTAATCAGTAAATTCCAACAGACGAAAGTTGTAGGAATGCTAAAATAACTAGAATAAAGCATAATAACACGTAATTCTGTGCTATAAAAATGAAACAACGATGGAAATACATATAAAGTGCTAATCTGAACACAAGACAAATTCAGAGAAAAGTTCTTTTGTTTTTATAAGCTCAATAAAAATATATCAGTCATTTCTAGACACGTTCTAAGTGCCGTGACGTCAGTGTTGGGTGAGTTAAAGTCAAGGTCGCGTCTACATGCCCTAACAGATCTAATGCTGAAGAAATATAGCGCCAACTATGACCTATTTCAACAGAAGGATGATATATCGTCACACCAGGGTCTTGTTATTTGTTTTGTTCCGTGGTATCTTTCATAGTTTTAATGCTCAGTGAATGTACATTTACATTATAATACTTGTTCGTGTGATTGGGTGGCATGCATTCAAGAGACACACCTCAACGCCAAGCGCAAATTTTCAGTCAGGGGATATCAGGCCACACGTTTCGACCGCGAAGGACACAAAGGAGGAGTTCTAATACTTACACGAAATACAATACCTTGCAGCGAAGTATCTGTGATCTCTGACAACCAAACAGAAATTATAGGTGTTGATATAATGATAAAGGACGTGAAAATAAGAATTTACAATCTGTATAGCCCAGCAGATAAGGATCTTACACTCTCAAACATGAAAATAACTGACACAAATTGCATTATTGTCGGAGACTTTAATAGTCGTTCAGAAATATGGGGATACCCAGATACTGACAAAAGAGGAGATGAAGTGGAGGACAGGGAAATAGACTCAAATCTCCATCTATTCAACAAAGCGGATGACACACCGAGCTTCTACTCCAGAAGATGGATTACCACTTCTACTCCAGACTTAGCTTTCTGCACAGGAGACATCCTCCACAAAATCGATCGCCATGCGCTTGACCAATTAGCAGGTAGTGACCACAGACCAATCAAGCTTGTAATGAATATGGAGTTTGTTCCACAGGAGCAAAAGCTTTGGCCCCGCTGGAATTACAAACGAGCAGATTGGGACAGATTTGCCATACTAACAGACAAATATTGTGAAAACATAAATACACGATATGGCAACATGAAGCAAATGGTGGAAAGTCTAAACAGAGCAATAATACAGGCAGGCACTGAGTCTATTCCAAGAGGAGCGAGGAAAAATTACAAACCATACTGGACTGAAGAACTACAAATTTTGGAGGACAAAGTTGAAGATGCCAGAAAGACCGCAGTGAGAGAACAAACAACTGAAGCGAACATCTCTCTCAAAGCCATCTCAGCAAAATATAAAAGAACAGTAAATCAAACAACAAGAGATTGTTGGAGGGAAAAAACAGAAAACCTTAATTTTGACAGGGATGGAAACAAACTATGGAAACTAGTGAAAGCCATGAACAATGAAGGACCTAGAAACAAACAAATACCAATTAAACAAGGAAATGTCTTGCTTACGGGAAAAAAGGCTGCAAATGCACTAATGGAACACTATGCCAGTGCAAACCACATTGATATTACAACCGAACAGAAGAAAGCAACCAAAGATACATCATAGTAATACAGAGACAGCAGCAGAATATATGATGGCAAATCTAACAATGGAAGAAATGGAAGGGGCAATGAATACTCTAAAAAAGAAGAAATCACCAGGAAAGGATGGAATCACAAATGAAATGCTAATAGGACTAGGCACTAAGGCAAAAAAGAAACTACTAGCAGTCCTAAATTACAGCTGGAAGAGAGGAATAGTCCCACAGGCATGGAAGGAAGCTATACTAATACCAGTCCCAAAGAAAGGAAAAGACCTGGAAGAACCAAATGGCTATCGACCTATCAGTCTACTTAGCTGTGTAGGAAAATTAATGGAACGCATTATCAATAGAAGGCTATTGTGGCATCTGGAAGAAAACCAACTCTTAACACCACACCAAGCAGGATTCAGAAAGTACAGATCCACTGAAGATCAAATAACCTATATAGCTCAGGAAATAGAGGATGCCTTCCAAGAGAAAAAGCACACACTAGCGGTCTGGATAGATTTAGAAAAAGCATTTGATAAAGTATGGAAGGAAGGACTGAAAGTAAAACTGCAAAAAATGCATGTTTGTGGGAAAATGTACAAATGGATCAGCCACTACCTTGAGAACAGAACTGTCAGGTCAAAAGTACAAGGACAAACAAGCAAAATGATGCTGTTGGAGCAAGGTGTCCCGCAAGGAGGAGTTCTTTCACCAACATTATTCCTAGCATATATAAACGACATCACGGAAAATTTTCCAGCCATAGTACACACATCATCCTTTGCAGATGACCTAGCCATATGGACATCTGAAGAATATATTAGTACAGCTAACAGCAGAATACAGCAAGCCCTATTAGCGCTAGAGGACTGGTCAAAAACATGGCTAGTGAAGATAAGTGAGGAGAAAACAACATGCACAGTGTTCTCCCTCTCAAATAAAACTCAGCAACCTAAGCTGGTATTGAATGAAAAAATCCCCTCTGCTGTGTGTCCACCGTGACGAGGTAGAGGGGCTTGTGCGTCCCAATGACCCCAAGAGCTATGCCGACGGTAGCACAGCTACTGGTAGGGCCACCCATGTCGGACAGGTCAAGGGAGAGGGACCAGACGAAGAGACACACAAACCTGCTGCCTTGTAGGTAGACTGGGGACAGTCAAAGGCTAGGGAAAGCATCCCAAATAAATGCTTGTCGAAATCGGATGTACTGAGCCACAGGCTTGACAAAGCAGTGCAACGTAAAACCTGCTGCCTTGTAGGTAGACTGGGGACAGTCAAAGGCTGGGGAAAGCATCCCGAATAAATGCTTGTCGAAATCGGATGTACTGAGCCACAGGCTTGACAAAGCAGTGCAACGTAAAACCTGCTGCCTTGTAGGTAGACTGGGGACAGTCAAAGGCTAGGGAAAGCATCCCGAATAAATGCTTGTCGAAATCGGATGTACTGAGCCACAGGCTTGACAAAGCAGTGCAACGTAACTTAATTCATGATGTCACAAATCAAAATTAATCGTTATGGTGCTAATCCCGTGAAGTCCCATCAGGCGGCGATAGTGCCGGGCCCCCTGCCTCGAGGGGGTCCACCCATGACTACTGGTGGTCACCTTCCCCTGTGCTGTGGAGTCAAGGCACAGAGGAGTAGGTTAAGAGCTATTGACCAAATACCCCGGACACTCAACATACTACAGTGGAATGCCGAAGGAGTTTACAAGAAGAAAGACTCCCTAACACAGCGTCTTCATAAAGATAGAATAGATGTGGCATGCATTCAAGAGACACACCTCAACGCCAATCACAAATTCTCAGTCAGAGGATATCAGGCCACACGTTTCGACCGCGAAGGACACAAAGGAGGAGTTCTAATACTTACACGAAATACAATACCTTGCAGCAAAGTATCTGTGATCCCTGACAACCAAACGGAAATTATAGGTGTTGATATAATGATAAAGGACGTGAAAATAAGAATCTACAATCTGTATAGCCCAGCAGATAAGGACCTTACACTCTCAAACATGAAAATAACTGACACAAACTGCATTATTGTCGGAGACTTTAATAGCCGTTCAGAAAGATGGGGATACCCAGATACTGACAAAAGAGGAGATGAATTGGAGGACTGGGAAATAGACTCAAATCTCCATCTACTCAACAAAGCGGATGACACACCGCGCTTCTACTCCAGAAGATGGCTTACCACTTCTACTCCAGACTTAGCTTTCTGCACAGGAGACATCCTCCACAAAATCGATCGCCATGTGCTTGACCAATTAGCAGGTAGTGACCACAGACCAATCAAGCTTGTAATGAATATGGAGTATGTTCCACAGGAGCAAAAGCCCTTGCCCCGCTGGAATTACAAACGAGCAGATTGGGACAGATTTGCCATACTAACAGACAAATATTGTGAAAACATAAATACACGATATGGCAACATAAAGCAAATGGTGGAAAGTCTAAACGGAGCGATAATACAGGCAGCCACTGAGTCCATTCCAAGAGGAGCGAGGAAAAATTACAAACCATACTGGACTGAAGAACTACAAAGTTTGGAGGACAAAGTTGAAGATGCCAGGAAGACAGCAGAGAGAGAACAAACAATTGAAGCGAACATCTCTCTCAAAGCCATCTCAGCAAAATATAAAAGAACAGTAAATCAAACAACAAGAGATTGTTGGAGGGAAAAAACAGAAAACCTGAATTTTGACAGGAATGGAAACAAACTATGGAAACTAGTGAAAGCCATGAACAATGAAGGACCTAGCAACAAACAAATAACAATTAAACAAGGAAATGCCTTGCTTACAGGAAAAAAGGCTGCAAATGCACTAATGGAACACTATGCAAATGCAAACCACATTGATATTACAACCGAACAGAAGAAAGCAATCAAAGACAAACAGATACATCATACAAATACAGAGACAGCAGCAGAATATATGATGGCAAATCTACCAATGGAAGAAATGGAACAGGCAATGAATACCCTAAAAAAGAAGAAATCACCAGGAAAGGATGGAATCACAAATGAAATGCTAATAGGACTAGGCACTAAGGCAAAAAAGAAACTACTAGCAGTCCTAAATTACAGCTGGAAGAGGGGAATAGTCCCACAGGCATGGAAGGAAGCTATACTAATACCAATCCCAAAGAAAGGAAAAGACCTGGAAGAACCAAATGGCTATCGACCTATCAGTCTACTTAGCTGTGTAGGAAAATTAATGGAACGCATTATCAATGGCAGGCTAACATGGCATCTGGAAGAAAACAAACTCTTAACACCACACCAAGCAGGATTCAGAAAGTACAGATCCACTGAAGATCAAATAACCTATATAGCTCAGGAAATAGAGGATGCCTTCCAAGAGAAAAAGCACACACTAGCGGTCTGGATAGATTTAGAAAAAGCATTTGATAAAGTATGGAAGGAAGGACTGAAAGTAAAACTGCAAAAAATGCATGTTTGTGGGAAAATGTACAAATGGATCAGCCACTACCTTGAGAACAGAACTGCCAGGACAAAAGTACAAGGACAAACAAGCAAAATGATGCTGTTGGAGCAAGGTGTCCCGCAAGGAGGAGTTCTTTCACCAACATTATTCCTAGCATATATAAACGACATCACAGAAAATTTTCCAGCCAGAGTACACACATCATCCTTTGCAGATGACCTAGCCATATGAACATCTGAAGAATATATGATTGATTGATTGATTGATCTAGGAACCGACATCACAGCATTCGGGACATTCCCATAAGCGCTCCGTCTCCATCCTCAGCAGCCAGCGAAGAGTTCCAACACTAATAGTTCCAGTAGCAATCTGATTATATGTCCGTCTCGCCTTTCCTCCGAGCGCCGAGCGTCGGCCAGAACCCCTCGTCACACCACGTTGTCTCATTCTTACCAGACCATGGTGCTCCATCTGCTCCTCCGAGGTGTACACGTGCTCCCACAAGGCCGCAACCACGTCTGCCTTGTCCTGCATCAATACTCCACCAAATTTTGCCGAGCCAGCCAATCTGTCCGCCTGTTCATTCCCCAGCACACCGGCATGCCCAGGAGAAAAGATCCAGGTGATGCTTACTACCCGTGACCTCCGAAGCGAAGCAAGCCACTCTGCACGAAGCCTACCTGTTCTCACCCTTCTCAGCATGCTTTCTGAGTCAGTTACAATCACAATGTGTGTATGTATCGTGTTTTCTATCCAGCGAAATATATATATTATATATGAAGAATATATTAGTACAGCTAACAGCAGAATACAGCAAGCCTTATTAGCACTAGAGGACTGGTCAAAATCATGGCTAGTGAAGATAAATGAGGAGAAAACAACATGCACAGTGTTCTCCCTCTCAAATAAAACTCAACAACCTAAGCTGGTATTGAATGGAAAAATATTGCGCCATGAAGAAAATCCAAACTATCTCGGAGTCACCTTTGATCGTCGCCTGACATGGAAAACACAGGTTGAGAAAAATCGAACAAGAGCAAGGCAAAGAATGGCAATCATGAAAAAGCTTGCTGGTACAACGTGGGGAGCAGATGAGAAAGTTCTCAAGAAGTTATATACTGGACGGGTGAGGCCAATACTGGAATATGGCATTGCAACTTGGGCAACAGCGGCTAAGTCAAACTTTAACAAAATAAGTAGAGTCCAAAATCAAGGAATGCGAATCATAACTGGAAGCCTGAAGACAACGCCTATTAATGAACTTGAAAAGATCACTTGTTTACAACCAATGCAGGATAGAAGAGATAGCAGAGCCCAGCAACAAGCAGAAAAATTTAGAAGATTGACAGACCACCCTATGTATAAAAGGTTTAGTGGTTTTGGAAAGGGAAGACTGAAGCGTAGCAACTTTGTAGAAACTGCAAAACGAAAGATTAGGGCAGATCCCATACTTAACATATCAACAGTCAAACCCATTTACAATGCAGACAAGTTCCCAGCTTGGAGACAGCAGCAAATGCCTGAGATGATAGAAAACATTCCTGGTATTGAGAAAAAGAACACTCAGCATGAAACCGAAAGAAGATAAATAACCCTAAACTACATAAAAGAACATTACCCAAGCAGCAATTGGACCCATGCATAAACAGATGGATCAGCCAAAAATTCAGTAGAGAATGGAGGAGGCCCTGGTGCCTTTGAAACACCTCTGCGTCCCATTGGTCAAGTTAATTTTTATCTTGATTTAACACTTTTTAGCTAAAACAAATGCAAAACAATAAGCTTAGCTTATACTGCTTTTGGTTCATTCTCGAGAACGAAGGCAGCAACTAACAAGTATTAAACACGTATGGTTTTCGTACTGTTTGTACTGTTCTATGCGCACTGACGCACTTTTTTTGTGTGGCATATCCGTTACAGGATGTTGCAGTCAACATCAGCCTTTTTCAGCTGCTGCTGATGTACTAGGCAAGATTACGCTCAGTAGTTTGCCATTGCTTTCTGAGCGACCGGCTCACATACCCTGTAAGTTACCATCGCGGTGAGAACCGCTACAGATTCTCGCGCAGGTTACGTTACTCACGAGAATATACGGGATTATGGAGAAAGGCGTTAACCCCTAGGCCAGGGAGACAGGCTGCCACCTTACTGTTCAGTTAAGTTTTCAAATTCATTATACCTTCATGGCAAGTATTTCTTATTATTGAGCCCATTATCGTGCCAAATTGGAAACCATCTTATGATATTATCGGAAATATAATGATCAATGGGAAAAGACATTTGTGTGGCTCAAGAAATCCAGCGATGGTTCTGAATAGGCATATTGCAAATTGTACCGGTGTAATGCCGGTCTCCCTAGCCTAGGAGTTAGCAGCTTTCTTCGTAACCCCGAATACTCTCGTGGTTGACGTGAGCGCACGAGAATTAGAAGTGGTTCGAGTCGCGCCAGTAACTTACGAGAGTATGGAGCCGGTCGCTCAGAAAGTCGTGGCGTGCTGATGAGCGTAATCTAGCCTAGGAATCAACATACAGCTGAAAGATGCTGGTGTTGACTGCAATATCCTGAAACTGGATGGAAACGAGAAGGAAAAAAAAAATATATTGTTCCAAGACTTTCAAATCTCGCAAATCATGAAACAACAGAAAAACACAAGCGGAGCGTACCATTTTCTTAACACACAAAACAAACAAACAAACAAACACTTTCACTGATGAACATAAGTAAGAATATTGATGATAAAGTCAAATATGCAGAGGTACAAATTACCATTAGCATGGCCTGCCATAGTGCCATACGCACCATCGATCACTTAGGTGAAATAATGGTAGCCCATAGATGTGGCAGGACTATTGGTCAGAAGAAAATTGCACCGAACGAAGTACATATCACTAATAAACATTGTTATTTCACCATCTTTAAAATCTGATCTAATTCTAGGTCTGCAAAACAAGAAATATACACTCATCATTGATGAGTCCACTGTTGTCCCGACACAAAAGTATTTGTGCATTTTAGTTAGATACCTCAGCGATAAAAGAAATTAAATTACTACTAGTTTTCTAGGTTTGATTCCAGTTCAGAAGGCTACAGGAGAGATTATATTTAATTTGATAAACAATGAAATTGAAAAATGTAATCAAACATTAGAAAATTGCATTGGTTTTGCATCAGATGGTGTTTCCAATATGGTTGGGTGCAACAATTCAGTTTGGTCCAGAATGACAGATGTATCTCCATCATGTGTTCAGTATAAGTGTGTTTGCCATTCATTAGCATTGTGCATCACATATGCCGTGTCAAAACTACCTTCAAACATTGGATGTTTGCTGACAGAAATACCACATTGGTTTAGACATAGCAGTCTAAACCAAAGCAAGGAATAGACTTCAGTTGCCTCTCTTAGACGCAACTATTAGAATTAGAGCAGAACTACTATCTTCAAGCCTGCTCCGTGGCTAAAGGCTTGAATGCGGTTCACGAACTCGGTTTGTGAGCCGGATACCAGGCGTTCGAAGCTCAGCTGCGACTGATTTGTGCAGCAGACCGTGTCGCGTTGTCGGTATGGAGCCGGTCGTTCAGAAAGCAATGGCAAACTACTGAACGTAACACTTGCCTAGTACATCAACAACAGCTGGAAAATGCTGGTGTTGACTGCAACGTCCCGTAAGGGATAAAAAAAAATTAAGTTGCATGTCCTTCACAGGACGTAGCAGTCAACCCCAGCATTTTGCTGTTCGTGAATTCCTGGGCAAATTTTACGTTCAGTATTTTGCCATTGGTTTCTGAACGACCGGCACCTATACCTTTTTCGAAAAAACCAGCACCGATGTGTTTCGAACCCAGGTATACGGGCTCACAAACCACCGTTCGCAAGCCCTTACGCAACTTTAAAAAAAAAAAATTATCTTCAAACAAGTGCTGTAAGGAATTTGTTCCTTCCTCCAAAATGTTGAATGATTTCAAAGCTGAAATTTTATATTCTAAGGAACAATGAAGTGGAATACTTATTTGAAGAAGAGGTTTTCATGTGATGTAAATATATTTTTAATAGATATTTTTATTGGGTAATGTTTGGCTATATTTGGCTTTTTTAAATTTCATGACTTGGCTGTTTTTTTATTACAGTGATCTGGTAATCCTGCACTTACCCCAGGCGAGAGTGTTGGGTGACACATTCTAAATAAACAAAAAAATAATGGTGTCTGAATAAACATAAACAATAATTGTGTCTAAATATATATGAACAATAATTGTGTCTGAATAAACATGAACAATAATTGTGTCTGAATAAAAACACAAAGCACGAACGAACAAACAAAAACAACTTTATTTTCAAAGGGTCACAAATTGGGCATCCTTCTATCATAAATTATATGTTAACTATTATGAATATTACATTCACGCAGGAAAGAACAAAATATTGCCACATGAATATTATGCGCAGAAACAATGTATACTAAAATAAATATTATGAGACAGACTGCCTGAGAGAAACAGTCTGACGGGGAGTATAAATATGGAGCTCGACGAATGAAAAAGCACACACAGACACACCTTTCGAACAAAGTCTTTATCAGTGGGGCAACAAAATCAAAACAACAGATCAAATGTAGAGTACACACTAGACAACGTGGATCGGAGGTTATCGGCACACTAAATCTAGACCTTTCTCCCTCCAACTAGTGCACTTGGACGCACGACCAGCCAGGACTCCTAGTGGTATAAACTCTTCAATGGAGCAAGCACAACAGGGGGTATTTAATCACGAGAAGTGGTCGCCCCTCAAATAATGTTTCGGTTTCGTTATCTTCTTTAGACTCTCATGGGACGCGCCCAGCCGGGCCAAGCCTCCCAGGTGTCTTTCACGTGTCCTGCACCCGAATCCCTTACGCCAGCTCTAAGCGATACAACGCGTGGCCAGACAAGGCCACTAAACCACGCAGATAGCCGCAGACTGTCTCCATCACACTTCATTTCCTTTGTGTGGTTCCCACTGTGTCCAGCTTATTGTATTCCCCCACCTCTCGGGTTTAGGAGATCGAATGACTGCGTATCACGTCACAAAGAGAGTGATTACACACCTTGGATATTATTATTGCTTCTAAACACAGGTTGGCCTTTCCTCTATCGATCTGACGTCATACAATTTATTGACATCCAGCCACGAACACTTAAGAGCGGGAAGTCAGCCACTCCAGGCAAGCAAAGACTTGATATGAAGACGTCTAGTCTGCGACAATCTAATCTGACACCGGGAAGGATTCCGGAAATGTGATTAGATGGATTAGACCGAGTGTCAGGCGTTATCTTTGCTTCTTTGTTGTTGCTTTCTATGGGCGAATGGATAATTTGAGGAACGCCTGCGGCCATGTGTGTATAAATTAAAGTTAAACGAGTAATTGGTCAACTGACAAGAACACTGTAACAACGAACAGAGTGGACTTTGATATACAGAATGTATGGACAAAGATGAACAGTCCATAAATTGTACAGTACAAATATAGTTAAAGTAAACACTGAATCTCACTACACCGAGAAAAACGTTAACGCAAGAGAAATAAATAAACTACAAAGAAATAACCAATAAACATAAGACACTGTAGACAGAACAGGTTAGGTGGGGGGGGGCTGCGTGGTCTCGAGGTATGGTGTCCGCCTCGAGTGCTGGAGGTCCCCGGTTCAGGCCCCGGTAAGGACCGGGATCTTTTTTCAGGTGGACCTCCAGTAATAAAATGTCCCCTGGTCTCTGGATAGTGAGATCGACGCCCATGTGTATTGTTGTGCACGTAAAAAAATCCCTTGGCAGATGGAAATCGAAAAAAGAGTAGCCTAACGACGCTGCCCGGGCAAAATTTCGAGTTAAAAATCTACCTAAAGTATTTCAGGATCCTCGCCGGTGCTACGGAGTTCGTGCAATGAGCTGAGTTTCTCCAGACTCAGGTTTGAGTTAGGAGGAGAACGGAGCACTTATGGGTTACACCCGTGTGCCGTGATGTTGATCCGTCGACTAGACAGAACAAAACACTTTAAAACAAACGTTAAAATCAAAGACACAGTAAACAGACTGCAAAACAAAGACATTATAAACTAGTAAACTATAAAATGAAGACACTAACAACGAACACACTATAAACAGATAAATTATAAACCGAAGATACTATAAACAAATAAACTATAAACTGAAGATCCAATAAACATATAGTCATATAAGAAAGAAACGAAGACGAAACAAACAACTAAACAAACAAAAACACCCATAAAACAAAGCGTCTATAAACACATACATTAAAAAAGACATAAATGATAACACAAAGATATACATTATAAACATACATAGATATAATATATTACATATAACAACATTATATGTTATATAAATATAGCATATTAAAAACTTATACATAAAGACATATGCATACATAATGAGATGTCTCGGTCACATCACAGAACCATGTGGGATCCGTTTCATGAGATATTGTGTTTTTTGTTGTTGTTATAAATAAACACATACACAGCTCTGTGGCGAAAGGGTATAAACGCGATACTCAGTCCCACATACCGCGTTCGAAACACGGCTGCAGACAATATGGAAGCAGACAGTACTGTGCTGGTTTTCACACAATTTTATGACGTCGGTCATTCAGAAAGCAATTGGCAAACTAATGAATATAAACCTGCCCAGTTAACCACAGACGGTCAATAAATGTTGGGGTTGACTGCGACGTACTGTAAAAAAACTACATGCATCTAACCTTTTAAGCGAGACAAGTACCATTTTTCTTAACGTTTCTGTTGAAAAGACCCGACCGCTTCACTTGACATCCGCGAAACGTGTCAAAATTTAATAAATCAATTACCTAGTATATGTGAGGTATCTAACATGTCACCTTAACCTGCGGCTTTGATTTCTGCATCCTTTCTGGAGCTGTCGTGTCGGGCGTTCAATAATTGCCATCACCAACAAACAAGACGCTGCACAATTTCCCGCCGATTGCCGCCTGCTGGGAATACACTTGTGCCTCCCCGTGATTACAAGAACAGAGGTCTGGAAACTTCTTTGATCAGACCACGGCGATTTCATTGCCGTCCAATTCCCTGTCTCCCAAATAAACGACTAGAATTTAAGTGTCTGAAAAATGGTCTCATCATTAAGGTAATCAAACTTAAGGGTTTTAAAAGATATAGTTTTTTTTTCCCCCACCGATCTTTGTCGAAGCTTGAGTTAACAAATTGGCAAAGTTTAATCTGCAGTAATGACATAAGTTGATCAGGGCAGCGCAGGTGATGAAAATGTTTGACACAAAGACATCCCTGGAAAGCGGCAAGTCCCACGATAGTAGCAGATTAACTCTTTACTCAACAACAACCTCAGCTTCTTCCTGTGTTCAGTTGTTTGTCCATTAAGAATGATACATTACTTCGGCACCTTGCCGTCTTGACAGACGATAGTTTGTGCTTTAAAAAGGCATAATAACTTTTACCTATGGCGGTAGCGAATGTGACTGATAAGGCCAATTCGCGCTGTAAATGTCCGTTCACAGTGGGTGCATGTGACCACGTGGTCATTTCCACCATCATGCACCATCTTACATCTCACACGCTCAGTGTGTGACTTATCTGCAATAATTTTCTCCTTTGTCTTTATTCCATTTCTGATATTTGCCCTCCATGCAACACGTTCAGCGGCGACTTGCTTCCAATGTGCATTATCAATGCCTGTATCAATCATGTCCCGCTTACACACATCTTTGTATCGTAGTAGAGGCCGACCCTGAGATCTCTTACCCATCTGTAATTCACCAAAAAAGATGTCCTTTGGTATTCTACCATCATCCATCCTCCTAAGATGTCCTATCCATCTAAGTCTACGAAGACTGAGCATGGAATAAACCGTCACACAACCTGATTTCCAATACTTCAGTATTTGTGATTTTGTCTTGCCACTTAATACCAAGAATTCTTCTCAGACACCTCTTATGAAAGCTGTTTAAACGTTTCTCTTGGTGTGAGTAAGTTTTCCAGGTTTCACTGCCATAAAGAAGAGAACTAAGGACACAGACTTGGTAGACAAGGACTTTTGTTTTGGCAGTAAGCTTCCTGTTCTCCCAGACTCTTTTTCTTAACCTGTTCATTGTTGTTGCTGCCTTACCAATCCGGATGTTGATTTTCTGATCTAGGGATAATTTGCTATTTACCACTGATCCTAGATATGTAAAATGGTCTACCATCTCTAGTTCGGCGTCGTCAATAAAGATTGATGGTACCCCATGTGCACCTTGTGACATAATCTGTGTCTTCTTTTTGCTAATTGTTAAACCAAATTCAGAACAAGCATTGGAGAATGCAGATAGTAGACATTGCAATTCTTCCTCAGAGTGGGTAAGAATGATAATGACCATTCATTTCATCCAATGGGGTTGAAGGTTTGGAGCTGTTATAGTTCTAAGATGGCTGGTAACGTCTATTTTGGCTCGAAATGTTCTCTGACAATGTGGACAAAGAATGCTTGACTTTCCAGGAGGAGGATCTCCTGCTCTCTCTGTGCGTGCGTATGTGTGTGTGTGTGCGTGCGTGTGCGCGTGTGAGCGTGCGTGCGTGCGCGCGCGCGTGCGTGTGTGTTTGTCACAGCTCTTGCAGTCTTGTTTGCTTCACAAGTGACTACACCCTTGCGCAATGATGAGCGCGACGAATTTCCGTCTGTGGCCGTAGTCTCCCGTGAGTTGAACATTTAACGCTGTAAAGTGTACCAGAATACGGTGGGAATTTTGTTGGCAAAATAAACGGTGTAGTAAAAAGTAAAGATTAAGGACTTCTTGAGCGGTGTTTGGTATATGTCGCTAACCTAGTATTTTCTAGACCAGTGGTTCTCAACCTCTTTTGGCCTATGCACCCTTTCTCCATATGTTCAGAATGTCATTCCCCCGTTTAGTATTTCCTCCCTATAAATCCCCCCTCCGCCCTTACATAGTGTACGTAAAAATGGAAGCTTACGTTTAATAACATATACTAGAACAAGTCTACATACAACGTGATTTGGGGGTGGTCTACTTACGTTATAAAACGAATTTCAGAAGGGCGAGAAGTACAACATTGTAAAGTATGGAGGGAAAAACAATATCAAGTAATCGGTTCTTGTATTAACGCGATCTTGAAATATTCTTAATTCCCCCCTCCCCCTGGAAACCCTAAATTTCCTCCCCCCCTGGGGGGAATTCTCCACCGGTTGAGAACCACTGCTCTAGACTAATCAGCATGAGATGGGCAATATATTTCCACGTTTCCTGGTACTTATGTTAGGCTGGATCGTGAAAACATTCTCTTCGGTGGGGATTCGAACAGATGCGCATCGGACATTCAGGCGAGTTTGCTAGCAACTGGGTTTGTTTTCTTTGTTTGTTTGTTTGTTTGTTTGTTTGTTTGTTTGTTTGTTTGTTCGCCCGCTTTGAACTCTCGCGTAGTTGATACACGCGCTACTGTCTCTAGTGCACTGGACTGATTTTTGCGTGTGGGTTAGCTTTCCTTTTTACCAGTGTCTTTCGCCATCAGGCAAACCCACTCCGACTTTAGAGGCACTTGTAATTTATGTCCCCAAGTCAAGGACGAGAAGTCTTCATTTTAGCCAACTGGCAGGTGTAGGGGTTAAACCTGCGACCTCGCGTCAGTACATTGGATGTTTAAGAGCGACCACTCTTATCCATTCGGCCAAGCTGACCTCCACATTCAAACGTATTTGTGCAGTACATTAATTTATGATTAAATAAAGCGAGGATTTCCATTGGCTGATTATTCTGTGACACATGGAAGAAATTAAAAGACGACTATCAATTGCTCTTCAAAGACTAAAACAGATGAATAAATTATGGAGTGGGTCAGACAGAACTACAAAAATTAGATTTTTAAGAGCATGCGTCTTTCCCATTGCAACATACGCCCGTGAGACCTGGACACTTACTAAACAAGCTGAACAGCTCATAAATGTCTTTGAATATAAATGTTATAGACGGGTTCTAAGAGTATCTTGGGTAAAGAAAAGAACAAATGCACCCATACTTCAAGAGCTAAATATTGAAGAGAGTTGGCTATTAAAGACGATAAAACAAAGAAAATTGAAATATTTTGGTCACTCGAAACGTCATGAAAGTTTGGAGTAAACAATAATGGAGGGTTATATGCCTGGGAAGAGAGGAAGAGAAAGGCCAAAGAGAAGATGGGATCAGGATGTGGTGGATGATCTTCAGATGGGTGTATCAGTCGCGGGACATCTTGCTTGTGATCGAGAAGTTTTCCGGAAGGTTGTTATGGGAGCGAGGTTCTGCAAAGGACATGCTACTGAATTAATGAATACATGATTATTCTGTGTTTCAGAGCAGGACACGTAACTACATGTCTACACTATTTAGGGTTGGCAAATCAACCATGTGCACGTGTGGATTTGCGCCGCAGACAACAGATCACATACTCCAAGACTTCCCCATATACAGCATACCAAGGCTTAAAAAAAAACAGCGGAAGATAAGCTCCATGGATCACTGAGTGAACTAAACAAAGACAGCTGAGTTAAGTTCATACAAAAGAAAGCATTGCAGATATAGACACATTTCAAGCGAACGAAAGAAGAATAAGGAAGAAGACTAATGAGGTTTTGGCTTGAGACTGGTTCCCTCATCGTGTAGACACCTTTAGCTACAAACTCTAAGCAATCATTTTAACAAGTCTACAGACAAGACTAGAACGACAAGGCAGACAACTAAGATGGAAGAGCCTCCTTCTCCTAAAAGATGAATGACACGGCGCGGGGAGTACCGCGAGAAATCTCGAATGCCGACTCACATTCTGTCACAAATGGAACATCTCCAGAAGTGGCACCTGGAGTGTTAGACTGTGCGTGGACTGGGAAAACAGCGGAAGTCGAAAGGGAGCTGAAATATTATGAGATTACGAGACAGTCTCGATGTACCAAAGAAATAAATATCCCGACCAGTGGTTCTCAACCTTTTTTGGTCCATGCATCCCTTTACCATATGTTCAGAATGTCACCTAGCCCCCCCCCCCCCTCCCCTTTTCGTATTTCCTCCCTTTAAATTCTTTCCGCCCCTTCACAGTATATGTGCAAATGGAAGTTACATTTAATAACACATACTAGAACAAGTCTAGACGTCTACATTGTCATAATCTCCCCTGTAGTTGTGCCGCGGCGTCGTCAACGGCGCCAGGCGAATACAATTTACCTGTCCACAGGTTCGCCTGTGAGCGGGACTAACCGGACAACGGTCAAACCAGTACATGCATGACGCATGAAGTTCACGCAGGGACACAATCCCGCCTGCCAAGAACTCAGAGCGAGAAACGCCAGACGGCTTGGGATTGTCGGACAGTACGGACGGGTCTGAGAGAAGCTCGTATGACTGATGCGTCTGAATGCGAATTGATAGTAAACCTTGTGTGAGGCTAGGAGACTGTTCGGCTGTGGTATAGGTTTGTGAGTGTATCCATTGTATTGATTTATTGAGTAATTGTATTGCGGCATCGACATTGTAATGGCGAGATACCTGATCTGATTGTGTTGTGCGAGAAGTGTAAATAAAGTGTTTGACTTAGTGTTGCAGTGTGTCCCGTCAAGTTACTCTGTGACGGTGTTTGTCTCACATGTGTTAGGGGACGCTAGCCTTAGTTATTGTTAAATGTAAGAACCTGACATACATAAAACGTGATTTGCTAATCTACTTACGTTATAAAGCGAATTTCAGAAGGGCGAGAAGTATAGAACAGTAAAGTATGGGGGAGGAGGGATAATATCAGTATCGTGTTCTTTTATTAACGGGATTTTGAAATAATCTTAAACCCCCCCCCCCCCCCCCCCCCCCGAGCTCTCAAGGCGGTGAATGCAAGTGTAGCCGAGGTAGAGACAAAGGGAAACAATAATAAGTAAAGACTGATGCTTCCTTCACTACGGTGCTGAGAGGTAGAGAGTAGTTTTGACTTCGTTACGGCCAAAGAAGAAAAGTATTAAAAGAGAGAGAACCTCACACCGCTCTCAACAGACAAAAAAAATGATGATAGTAATTAGATAAGAAGATGTGCGAGATCTCGGGCAGGGGCCTCTATTCTGGACAATACCTGTCATATTTGAGGTCCAGACAATGAATTAAGGTGTTAGATTGCGGTAGAAATAGTGTTTGTAAAAACTAAAAGAGACTAAACAAACAAATCAAAAACAGTACAAAAATAGCTCTTTATTTATCACCTGCTACTAAATTTTGGTGACTATTTGTGTTCGAACACATTGAATAAAGCATTCAATAAGGGATGTTCAATTACAGATACAACAGACAACTGCATATATCAAACATCAACCAAGGGTGGCCACTATTCAGTCACCAGAACTTAAGACAGCAGGGTACACCAAGTACCACAACACAGGTGCTTCAAACAGTAGCTGAGTAGAATGACACAATAAAGGACTTTGACACAGACGACAATAAGACACTACAAAAACATAAGTTACACAACATAAATCCCAAGACGCGACATAAACAAAAGAGTTGTGACAATTTACTACCCCACCAAGAACCCAGGCCTGCTGACACTAACTAGTCAGCCGCTCAGTTTTACCAAGGCATTAGTTGAACACAGATCAGCTCAGCGAATTGTTCCCACATCTCAATACAATCAGAACAGCACTTCTGTTCCTATCAACAAGCCGGGCCAACATCTCTCATTAGCACAAACCGAGGTGGCTCGCTACTAACACAAAACTGGCTTCCTCCTCCTTTGTCCGTTTGAGTTCTGGCAGTGGCCAGGACCAAACAGCTTTCACAGACCAAACCAAGGTGTATCGGTTTGGCGCTGTGACACAAGAATGGGTGCTCGTTGCTTACCATCATTGTGAGAGGTGGCTTTCTTGAGTCTCAGCATGCAGCCTATGCAGTCCCCGACAAGTGCCACCACAAACCATACTCGATTTTCATTTCGTTAACCAGACTAGTGCCTGCCAAGGATGTCCCACAGACTTGTGTCTGCTAAGGATGTCCCAGGCTAGTGCCTGCCCAGGATGTTCCACAGACTAGTGCTCACTCAGGATGTCCCACAGACTAGTGTCTGCCCAGGATGTTCCACAGACTACTGCTCGTCCAGTATGTCCCATGAGAAGCTGAAGACACCTTTGGACAGTATAAATCCCGACTCTGGTACACCCACGTCGCTACCAGCCGAGTGTATTGGTAATAAAGTATTGTGCTGTATAACTGACCTCTGGGCATTGGCTTGCGTGCTGTTTACAATGAAATACCCCAACCCGTGGAAGAAACACTACCAAATGAGGCCTACCCCCCAGCCAGTGTCTATGTGTTGTGCCGGATCATGACCTGGCCGACCTCTGAAGTCGGGGTAGGTTCACCTGAGGACGAGAAACACTGGCATTATGGAAAGCTAATCCACACAACAGCCGGCTTCGTGGCTTAGAGGTTATGACTTTTCTCCGTAATCTCGTATACTCTCGTCGGTACCGTGATGACGGTGAGAATCAGCAGTGGTTCGAATCGCATCGGTAACTTACGGGGTATGTGAGCCGGCCGCCAAGAAATCAACAGACAGCTGAAAGATACTGCTGTTGACAGCGATGTCCTGTAAAAGATATACAAATTTAAAAAAAAAATAAACCCACACCACAGTTCAGTGCAGTGCTACTAGAAGTAGTGTGTATGGACTGCGGTTGAGTTCTTAGCGAGTGAGGGCAACAGCAACGAACAGGTTACAATCAGATACGCGCTCTTCGGGATTGAGATTACACTTAGTCGCTTAGTCGACAGGGTCGACTTCATCGCACCGGGTTTTATCCCATATGGCTCGGTCTCTTTCCGCAGCGCGGAAAGCGTCGCACAAAGCACGAAATCCGTAGCTTTTAGCGACGACCCACAGAAGTCTCCAAAACATTTAACTCGTAAACCGAAGGGTGCGGTCCGGAATCGAACCCATAACCTTCGGATCACAAGTCAAACGGCTTGACCACTTCGCCACAGAGACTCCTTTTACTACCGCTTGTGTACAACTCACTGGCTTCAGAACTTGGAGACGAGATGGGCAGCCCCGCAACAGTCGCCGTGGAGATGCCACTTTGATACCGGGTTAGGGTAACAGTCTCGAAACCAGCCCTTACTTCGATAAATGTAAATTCTTTTCATACGTAGACGACCTGAACATCAAAGCATTGAATTTAATAGTTAACACTCAATTATCGTCCAATAATCGATTGCTTAAATATCTCTAAACAGTATCTGTTAGTCAATTGTGGACGTCACTGTGTAAACAGAAGGAACTCCTGATAAGTGTTTGACTACCGTGGATAGCATTCAATACTTTCTCACAATATCAGCGACCTTGTTCGTCATATTTCAGCAAAATTATCATCATTAAAAAAAAAAAAATATCTTCTTTGCGTTCATCCGGAGTGTTTTTTCAGATGTGATTGCGGTGTGTCTGTTATGCGCCCCTGGGCCGAAACCCGTAGGCCAACACAACCGGCTTTAGGTGCTTTTCTTGACCAGGTAGCATTCCTGGGAGATTCTCACTGTTTGCGGTACCGTCCACAGCCCAGCTGGCCAAGTTGAAACGGTGGAAGACAACGGTCGTCCCTCAAAGGAAGGCAGGGACAGCCCATGGCATTTTCCGCCATCCAGGGTGGCTTCCATAATTGCAGGGCCGGCACATAGCGCCCTGATGCTGGGCTCACCGAGGGAATCGTCACGTCCTTCTCATGGCTGCTTTAATTCCTCACTTCAATATATTGGGCATTTCGTTCGCCCCGGGCCGTTCCCGCACAGACCAGACTGGTCTGCAGTCAATATCCACTCAGCGAGTTTTTTGGACATGTGCTTGTCGTTGTGTCCGTTAGAGCTGTTCCAGACACATCGGACATTCGGAAAACTACCTAGTCAGAGCTGTTCCGAACAAGAACGGCATTCGGAAACTAGGTAGAGGTTCCTAGCACGAGGGAAGACTAGTTACAGCTTTTCCGGTCACGAAAGAAATTTCACTCGGACGTAATTGCGTAGTGCCATTTTTATTTTGCCGCCCGTAGGATGGCACTTCCGGCTTCAGCGGGCATTTTTGATGAGGTTAGCCTTCCTCGGGTTTCGAGACAATTTAGACTCTTATTTCGAGTTCCACACAGCAAGCTTTTGCTTCGGGCTGCCACGTAATGGATCGCAAGACAGGCGTTCCATTTCGTGTCAACGAGACAATTTTCCACCTTTGACTTCACTCACTCCATGAGTACGGTTACAGACTATCTACGGAACATTCGACCGAGGTGTTTTCCCACCTTAGTACTCGCTCACGAGGTAGGCTACATGTGCTGCCGGCTCAGCACCTTACCTCCGTGCGTCCGTGGGCGAGTAACGGAAAGGCCCTCTCATCCGGGGATCCCTCAAATCCCCCAGCTAAGAGCCATCGAAACGAGTATCTGCGCCAAGCATGTAGCGTGCTCATCACCTCACCTCAATTTTGATGTAGGTTTGTGTCGGCCAGACTCTCACTTCCGAGGGTTTATGGCTTAGAGACGTTCAGCCATACATCTCGGCTGGGAGCCTTAGAGGTTATGTCCGGACTGAGATTATTGGCATCGTTTGCCTGATTTTGACTGCTATCCTCAGTCTACCTGCAGAGCAGCAGATTGCGTCTCTCTTAGTCTGGTCCCTATCCCAAGAGCTGTCCAATATGTAGTTAATATCCATCGGTATAGCGCTTGGGGTCAGTGGGACACTCAAGCTCCCCCACCACGGCAAGGTGGAGACACATCGGGGGAGAAAAAAAAATATGATACAAACTCTACAGTATGCACTTGTCGAGATGCAGCGAAATATGCCAGGCAAGAAATCGTGCAATAGTTTATTTATGGCGTCTGTGTGTAAATATAAGAATTCAGCCACGTCATATTAACACGATTGTCTAACCTCCAAACCCCTGGACTAACATATAACAATCTGCCCATGTCAAACTAACATGATTCTCTGACCTCCTAACCCATGAAACAACAGAAAACAATCGACCTATGTCACATTAACATGATTATAAGACCTCCTAATCCCTGATATAACATTTAATAATCCACCCATGTCACATTAGCATGATTCTCTGACCTCCTAACCCCTGGGCCACCCATTGGATTCCAGTCACCGCCGTGGCTCTGTGTTTCTATGTTAGTGCCACAGAACATGGCGTTCGGAAACTTCCGCTTCCTGTATTGAGAGCCGTCTGCTTCACGGTCCGCTTAGCTTTCACCAATCATTCCACTGACAATGGCTGTGACAATACAGGAAGCCACTTATCGATTTCCCACTGCGTTTATTACGTTCATTGTCTTCGCTATGGCGAAGCTGGAAAATTTTCGGATAATCTGCACCTTTTATATATCCTTCGTAATCGTCCCATCTAAGGGACGGTCCTACTATAAGTAGACTAAGTATTCAAGTATTCATACTTAGCTGTAAAGTAAAGTAAAGTAAAGTAAAGTAAAGTAAAGTAAAGTAAAGTAAAGTAAAGTAAAGTAAAGTAAAGTGCCCTTGTTCACACCTTGAGACACGGTTGGTGGTTGTCCATCATGAATGAGATAACCATTCATTTCATCCAGTGGGATGAAGAATGACTTGAGCGATAAATTCGATTAAAGTGAGTAAGAGTTGCGCAGTTCGTTGACCACACTCTCTCGTCTGAATCCATCTGAATCCAGTGGCAAGACAAGTCGAGACGACTGGAGACGAATTCAGGTGCAGTGGATGACCAGGGCGCTCTACGTGCCTTGCCGCGTTCATCACGTTAAACAACGCTTTGCAGGTAAACGCCGTCTTTCCCGCTGAACCATCAATGCTTTCTTCCTCAAACTCTATATTTTTAAAACTACTTCTCACACGATGTGGTCAATATCACGATTGGTGCTTTTACTTCCTAGAACATTTCCAGGTACCAATTTTAGGCTGAGTCGATAAGTGAGCACAGAGCAATTTTTTAAAAAAACACCACCCCCCCCCCCCCTTTTCCACACACACACGCGCGCGCGCACGCACGACCACACACACACACAAATCGCTTCGGTGAAGATTTGAAGGCATGGCCATCGGGTGGGCAGGCCGAGTCAAACCACTGCACCACTGTCTACCACAAGTGTTCCCGACTCCTTCCAACAGAATCTCCAGCCGAACGGCCGAACGGCACAACTCTGCCATCTACCGATTAGGCCGCCTGGCTAGTGCATTATCCGCGAACTGTGCAGTTTAGGTTTTCTAAAAAAAATCCACATCTTACCGAGCGAGACTCCAGCATTCTTAGCCACCCGGCACAACAAACGAAGGAATTCTATTTTCAAAGGGTACTTACTGTCAGGTCGTAGTCAGATATGACTGAGCTACCGTATGACAGTATTGTGTTTTGTTAGCACCGACTGCTCACCGACACTCACCAAACTCGACACCCTACATTGTGCCAACGGCTTCAGGCGGAGGAGCACAATTGGGAGGGTAAAGCATTATCCTAGTGCGAAGAAATGAGCCTAAAGACTAAATGTCATGGCAGGGCAGGCCAGGACCGTAGATTTGGTCGGCAACTGGTCTAGGGTGGAAGATGAGCCAGGCGAACGGTTAGAGTATTGCTTTGCTAATCCGGCATCTTCTAGAGCTTGTCTTGTTCCATGTGTATTAGTGTTACTTTCCTCTTGAGTAAACTAGGCAGGTCGAGAGAGGATCATGCTGCATGGGCAACACATGGTCTCTTAATTGAGCTCAAGCTTTGTGTTATGAAGAGGAATAACTCCGTTACACAAACTATCGTATGTCAAGACGGCAAGGTGCCCGTCACGTGTGTGTACAGAGACGGACTGGCCCATGAGTCAGCTTGCCCGATGGTAAATAAACTATGTGAGCTCAAAATGGAGTGGACCCCGTAAACACTAGACAGAATGCTAATAATTTTAATAACATTTTAGTTCTGGAAACCAATATTTTTATATCCAGTGCACCAATTCTTATATACGAAACATGATAAAAGTACTGAAATATCTGAGTTTATCTTCTCTATTAATGGCTGCAATTTATTTACTTTTATAAATTATCAACTGTATCAGGTGCATTTTTTTACATCATCGATTTCCAATCGTAAAAAGATGCACCAGTCAGGAAGCCGACATATTAAATGTCACATTCATTACCCGCCTGCTTGAATGGCAAGCAGACGATATCGGAACCCATTCTGAAAACTGTTGACAGATTTTTTTAAATAATTGGACAAGCCAGACATGTTTTGTCAATTAGTCAATGGTGCTGATTTCCTCTGGGTTATAGTGCAATGGCTGTTTGTTTGGAGTAATTGTCTGTTGCCCACTTTCATCTCCGTTTTTGTCATCATTGGCTTGTATTCGCCATCGGACTATAAAGCTGGAACGGTTGCTGGTTACATGCAGAACACAGAACGTGTTGGGACGCACTTACAGAGATTGCGCGCTTGTTTGTTATGATGGATGACTGGTCTATTCTTTGCTTAACTTCTGGGTGGCGGTACCACAAGGCGAACTTAATGTGTGAACTACTGATGTAGGCATGTGACAAAGAAAACATCTTGAAGATAAATGTTGTTTGTCCATCAAGAATGATGATGACCATTTATTTCATCCAGTGGGGTTGTTGGATGAAGAATGACTTGCGCGATGACTTGGATTAAAGTGAGGAAGAGTTGCGCAATTCGTCGACCTCACTCTCTCGCCTGAGTCCATCTGAGTCCAGTGGCACGACAAGTCGAGACGACTGGAGACGAATACAGGTGCAGTGGATGACCAGGGCGCTCTACGTGCCTTGCCGTGCTCATTACGTTCCACAACGCTTTGCAGGTAAACGCCGTCTTGCCCGTTGAATCAGGAATGATTTCTTCCGCGCAGTCTGCCGAATCCTGTCTTCACATGCTGGGTAGGCATACCCTAGTTTACCTCTTGGTTTGACACCAAATCAGATACCCATGCCTGATTTAGCCAGCCTCTCACAGCTGTTGCCCGGGGAGTGGCCGCTGTCGCATGCTGACAGCTACTAGGCGCCACAGGCACGAGCTGGGTGTCAGGCTTGGACCAGTGGGGGATGGGTCCTGAAAAGGACATGAGAGTCATCCTTACCAAAGGTGCTACCAATGCCTGACACCCCGTACCCCCCTGAAGATAAATAGCCATGGGAGGAAATATATATATATATATATATATATATATATATATATATATATATATATATAT